>VWZY01003035.1:178467-203258 GCA_013399075.1 Chloroceryle aenea
AAAAAAAGAGTGCTCATTAGATGAGCACTATTCCTTCTGTATGCAGCAAGGCAGAGATCCTGGGAAGCAGACAAGGGAAAACCAGAGAACTGCGTGTGATCAAGAACACATCATTATGCATATGAGTAGGCAATTGTAATATTGTACTTAACTCCCAAAGGCTTCTCTCAAATCTTAAGCTCCTTCAAGTTTGGTTTTGTCCCGTATGTTTACATATAAACCCAACGGGATTTGTATGTGCTGAAGACTCAGTACAAGTTCCCCTGACTGGACTCATGGAAAAGCTCTGCATCTCTGGTGGGGTTCAAACAGATGATTTTGCATCAAATTGTCCCGCCTGTGCTTCACCTCTCCAGTAGCTAAACCCAAACAGACAGAATCCAGAGTACCAAGGAAAGCATGACAAGGAAAAAAATTTAAAATGGGCTTTCAACACCTAAATCATCATGCTCAGAAATCTGATGTGTCGTGCTCCTCCAGGATTAAGTACTAGAGCTTTTCTACACATTGTACGGAACGCAAAAGCTCGCAAGCTGTTGCAGATGTTCACCGCTCTTGTTTTGCGGGAGACATATGATGTGGAAACACATCATCTGCTGAGAGCAGGAGTTAGAGGTACCCATGATAAAGCCACGCCTCTTAATCCAGAAAAGCTGGAAATTTATATATTAACTTGCCAAGTGCACAGTACCAGACATTATGACATTGTTTCAGTAGCCTCAGCATTTTGCTGAAGAAACAGATTTTTTGCATATTGCTTATTTTTTTCCTTAAAGACCTTTGCAGTTCTGTACACTTTCACACATGGCAATATGAATAACTTTAAATTCTCTAAAACACAATCACAAATTGGCAGCAGATACAAAATACACAAAAGAGATGAGGTCAGGCAGTGGGGGTTTGAACTGAACAGAATAACTGGAATACTGCTTTGCCCCTTGTTATTAATGGAATTCTCCCAAACTCATGCTTTCTGTGAATCTGACATCATATTGTTCCAGCATATATATATACACACATAGAAATGCATATTGAGACCTTTCCTCTTGTTTTCCATATGCATTATAACCCTCCAAGTAAAATGTGTCACCTAAAAAAATTCCATCTTCCCTACCAGTCAGTATTTAGAAAAAATCAAATCAAATAAATAAAAAAAAAAAATCAACAGCTCTTCCTTTTAAAAACACTGACTAAAAAATGTTTGGCTTATGCTCGGTTCTTCTGTAGCATTTTTGTAATGCATACCTTGTAGTTCAGCTCTTTGCTATAAATAGATTTTCTTTCAATCATCATCAGCTTTTATTCAGCTGAGAGCATGTAACAGTCAAAGAGTACTAATTAACAGAGAAACAGAAACTGAGAAATAAAGCAAGGGACTGTTCTTCAGAGACTTTTTTTTTTCCCTCATCAGTTACATATCAAGGCATTTAAAGTAAAAATAATATTTAGGTTAGTTCAGAAAATACTCTGGTCAGCTGAACTTTGAAAACTCTGGCTCACTCTCACCTGGTATTTATTGCTGCTTGGGCAAAGCCAGTTTCTACAAGGAGAAAGAATGAACAGATCTACTGGAGATGGGCCCAAATCAATAGTTCAAATCTAAGCAGTCCCGGGTTTCTGGCAGGTCAAGCCTGATTCTAAATTTAGTGTCAAAGGCTCTCTGCTCTCATCAGTGTAATATTTTGGATGCTACTGCAGCTCTGCCCAAGGAAGTAGACATCATCTTTTATCAAATTATCTCCCATCCTTCTCAGGCTGTGTTTGACAAGATAGTGGGCAGCTGCTCATGCCTCCAATTTTGACAATCCCTAAGACAGGATCCTCGGAAAAGCATGCACATCATGTGCCCTCATATTTAAATGCTGTCACTGTATTTATTTCAACACTTAAGTCCATCTTAAAACTACCTGGGAGGAGGAAGAGCCCTGATGAGGACACACTGAGCAGCATAAGGTTTTGAACCCTCCCAAAAGCTGGTGCTGACAGTTTTCAGCTACAAGATGCTGGACAAGGTAGACTTGGACCAGAGAGAATGACAAGATTCCAAAATTCTTAAAGAAAGAAAAGTAGTATCAGAATAACAAGTATACCTAAGGAAATATTCTGTATGCAGCTATAAAAAAGAAAGTGATACTGTAGCAGACACAGGGATAAGGCAGAAACAGCTCAAGTATTAACAGGGTTAAGCCATCAATCAGCAACAGAGTGGGTGATGTTTTTCTGTAAAAAATCACAGCAAAACTAGATCAGACACAAGTGGATCAATTCTGTACACACTTTCTCATTCTGAAAACCAGAAAATATCCATGACCTTTACTATCTCTGTGTTTTGTTTCCCTTCTCCCCCTCCAATTCTGTACGCCCTCCTCTATGTACCAATACATAATTTATTCTCCTTACTCTGCCACATCCTTTCTGAAAGATGCTGTCAAAAGAAAACCGCTGTTTGTGCTGCTGGGCAAGAGATCAACTGTTGAATGCAGTAGACTCTATTTTTTCCTGTGGTCATGGTATGCTGAGAAACCAGCATTGCTAAACACTTCTCCTGAAAGCTCCCAGACCTCCCCCAAGAGATAAGGTGCTCTGCACACTGGCAGATGGGGTTGGGTTTTTTCCATATGATGTCCAGCTGAATGAATGGACATGCACATTTGTTTGTAAATACTGCAGAATTTCAATTTCCTTTTTAATATTTTTTTAGGCACTGGATCTTGTCTTAGGTTTGCTCTTGTTTTTAATAGCTATTCTAAGTAATAGGTTGACCTCTCCAGAGGACAGGAAGATAAACTAAACCAAGCAAAAAGCATATTATCCAGTTTATTCATCATCATTTCACCTTTCTTCTCTGAAAAATGAGATAGGTGCTATCTCATAAACAGACAAGTAAAAAAGTAACCCACAGATTTATCGATGTAGCAAGTTAATTTTGTCCAAATCCTTCTGGTTTGCTAATTTTTAGATTAGGTTTCCAATTAGGTCTCCTCTGTGACAGACAACTGCATTTGTAAATGTTGGAAAAAATGTTCTTGTGATTAATCTGTAATTTTAAATTAAAGTATTTCTGACTCTACCAACAACTCACTGGGTAACTTCAAGAAGGAAATGGAAAGATAAGGCCTACTTCTAAGAAACAATACTTAGCTGTACCAGTATAAGATGTGGCACTGTTTACAGAAAATGGAAAAGGTAACATATTTAGATCCTTGGCTCCTATTTATCTGCCTTAATTGACGGTGGTACAAAACTTAATGCAATTTTAAACAAGTGTCTGGAAATCTTCACTGAAAGAAGCATTAAAAAAAAAAGTTACTGTTTAAAAAAAAGTATTTCTAAAACAAAACTCTTTTGAAATGGAAAGATTAGTTTCCTGCAGCATCACTGACCAAGTAGATGTGTCTGTTCAGTGTGTGTTTCAAAACATTTTTACAAATTCTGAAATTAAACTTACTTTTGGCAGTCACAAGATGACATGGTCCACGTCTATTTAAGATTCTAAAGAAAGTGTTGCTCTCCAGAGTTGCTTGACTTTTCCTTTGCAAGACCAGTGACTCCAGATCTAAGAAAGAATTCTAACAGAATTCATAGGTAGGGCCTCCAAGCCCACCCTAACCTTTAGCATCTGTATTGCTTGCTGCTGGTAAATTGTTAATATAAAGAGAAAATGCTGTAATATCAGGCAAGTTTATCTGGTTCAGCAATGGTGATTTTTAACACTGAGGAAACACCTTGCAGCACTATGCAGATAAAGATTTGCCGATATGTTGATGTTAAAAAGCTTCTTAGGCTTGTAGTTTTGAAGTGCACAGACTGTTTCTTCAAAAAGGAAATGCCTGTCCCTCATTTCTTAAACAATGGAGTTCTTCCAGTAATCCAGACAGAAACACTTCAGCAGGACCTATGGTTGGCTGTAATATATTTGCAGTAACTAGAAAAACACCAACTCAGTTACTTTTCAGATCCGCTCCCTGACAACAGCTACATAATTGAAGCAACCATTCGATATTCTGGATGCTTTCATTTTAATACCTGCTATCACAACACTGCCTTTATGTTTTCTTTACTGCGAAGGTACCTTGTTATTTGGAAGTATGTACTTCCTTGACCTGCTTATCCTCCAGAACTATTAAGATCAATGAGCCCATTATAGAGTAATCTTCTCTATTCTTTATGTAAGAAATCCAGAACCTGGTGGTTCTGCTGACTTGACAGCCCTTTACATCACTTGGCATTGACAACAGACTATAACAAAGACTGTAGCTCTCTGGGAACATATAAGATCAAAATCGCATTCCAAGTCTTAAAGTCTTTACTCCAGTCTCAGGCAACAGTCCATTGCAGAAGATAAAGGTTAGCCTCATAGTTAAGGGAAAGGACAGAAATCCAAGCACATGGTTTTCATGCCTGCTTCAATTTGGATATCTTGAAGAGTGTGTAATATTTCTGAGCATCAAGTCCTTCACTGCTACATATGGATTGATCATATCCACAAATAAGCCAACAATGTGTGACAAGCACCGTTATACCCAACATGGAAGTAACTGAAATGTCACATCTCAAATGAAAAGTTACATAAGGCTAATATATAATTGTCCATAATATTTTATTCTATTTCATTGCTGGTTTTTAAATAAGTTTATGAAAAGAAATTTTATTCAGCTATAATCTGGACACCTGATATGCATTTCCTCACTGGATCTCTCAGAGTGTATGAGACACTGAAGACAGCTGCTGAAACTTCAGTGATCCATCTCTCTGCTGAGCAGCACCGCTGCCACTACAAGGTGGCACAGACTGCGATTGCAGCTCTGGAATTTACTGGGAGATGAATCGTAGACATAAGCAGTTTAGAGATGGTGATTTGGGAAGATTACAGATCTTTAACCCCTTCCTCAAATCTTCTTCCAGGAAGGCAGCACAAAGGTGTTTTCACCTCCTAACAGTACTGCTCATAGCTAAAAGCAGGTGTAAGCAGACACTGTCCAGGCCAATACCGAGCTGTCAGTATCTGAGCTTATTAGTAGAAACCTTTAATAAATTTTTAGATGAACTAATGAGGAAAAATATTGTATGGAAGATAGTCACAAAAGTTTGAGATGGGAAGGGATCTTTAGAGGTCATCTGGTTCAACCTGCCTGCTCAAGCAGGGCTACCTATAGCTGGTTGCCCAGTACCATGTCCAGATGGCTTCTGAATGTCTTTAAGGGTGAAGACTCCACAACCTCCCTGGGCAACCTGTGTTAGTGCTTTGGCACCCTCACAGTAAAGAAGTTTCTCCTTATCTACAGGTGAAGCCTCCTGTGTGCCCGTTGCCTCTGCTTCTGTCACCAGGCCCCACTGAGAAGAGTCTGACTCTTGTGTCTTTACAGCCTCTCTTCAGGTATTTATACACATTGATAAGATTCCACTGTGCCTTCTCCAGGCTCAATAGTTCCAACTCTCTCAGCCTTTCCTCATGCGTGAGATGCTCCAGTCCCTTCACCTTTCCATTAGCCCTTCACTGGAGCTCTTCAATATGTCCATGTCTCCGATACTGGGAAGCCCAGAACTAGATCCAGTACTTGCAGGTGTGGCTTTGAGTTCTGTGCTGTGCTGAGCAGAGGGAGGNCTACAGGTGAAGCCTCCTGTGTGCCCGTTGCCTCTGCTTCTGTCACCAGGCCCCACTGAGAAGAGTCTGACTCTTTTGTCTTTACAGCCTCTCTTCAGGTATTTATACACATTGATAAGATTCCACTGTGCCTTCTCCAGGCTCAATATTTCCAACTCTCTCAGCCTTTCCTCATGCGCGAGATGCTCCAGTCCCTTCACCTTTCCATTAGCCCTTCACTGGAGCTCTTCAATATGTCCATGTCTCCGATACTGGGAAGCCCAGAACTAGATCCAGTACTTGCAGGTGTGGCTTTGAGTTCTGTGCTGTGCTGAGCAGAGGGAGGGATCCCCTTCCTCAGTCTGCTGGTAACGCTCTCCTTAACTCAGGCAGATGATACCAGTAGCCTTCCATGCAGAAAGGGCTCACTGGTGGCCCGTGTTCGACCTGGTGTCCTCCAGACCCAGGTCCTTTTCTGCAAAGCTGTGTTCCCGGCCTTCACTTACTAGTGTGCAAGAACTGAACATGACTATGAGCTCATTCCATGACTCTAACTCTCAAGACAAACCAGTGTTTTAAGGCTGCAGAGGTTTCTGAATTCAACGTAAGCCCTGAAGTCCCACTCTTGCCAACTGACAGACAGCCATGGAACCACTGCATAAGTGAGAGAAAGGGCCATGCTATAGAGCTCTACATGTAATTGGGACCTATGGGGCTGTGAGTGAATCATCGAACCCATCTCAATTTTTGCCTCTGTATATTGATCTAGTTTATTTCTGTTGTTTGAAAAGTAAAATTCACTTTAGCTTTGGTGCCTCTTAAGATTCAGATCAATACAGTACTGACATTAGAAAGCATTTATCTGGTCCCATATGGGTCATAACAATAAAGACCAGACAGTGAAAGGACAGCACAGTACAAAAAAATAATCCTAACTTAGTTTCAAATGCTGTCAGTTTTCGATATATCACTTTTTAGAGTATCTGAACATTTCTCAAGCACTTTGTACAGGCACTCTATAGGAATAAGCAGATTTCAAGGATACTTCAGCTGTTCTCTCTCCTTGGAAGAAACGAAGCCTGTGACCACCTCTTATTTGATCATGAAGTTTAGTTACTCCAGTTATTCTGATTGTGATGGGGAGGTTGTCTGAGTTTACAGATAACACCGCTACTTCACATGGATCTCTTGCCGAATCCCTTCATTTTCAAAAGTAACACATGAACAAAGTTTCTGTCAATGTCTACGCATATACTCACCATGACAAAACAAAAGTGAACCTGCTTAAATATGCTAATTCTAAGTGAACCAACATTGCCCTTCTTGGCACCTCTGGCATGTGTGCCAATGAGCAATATAAATAGGAAAAATCAATCATCTGTTATCCCATGAGAAACAAGGAACAACTATGAGACACATGAAAACAGCTACTTTCATCATCAGAAGATGCAATTAACTCAGTTCAGTATAAGCCCTCAGGCATGGAAGAATAAAACAAAGTTATAAGGACAAAATGAAAACAAATCACAAAGAGATGATAATCCCTTTAAATAAAGGATATTACTGAAAATATGCCATGAGACAGTACTTGGATTTAATGCTACAGAAGCACCTTCCACACATTTGCAGTCTTACCACAGTTCAGTTATGTTACTTCACCATATTAAGGTCTACATTAAAAGCCAGCAATCATGTAACATTGAAGTAAAGCTAAATTAGTGATCTTTAAACAGCTCCCCCCAAGAAAAACCCTACAGCTGGATTGAAGTCAAGGGTATATTTTTACAGTACATTTCAGGGGTCACCATCAATTACAAACTATTCCATAACGTGGCAGGTTCGTTCACCATGTTACTAGATCATTACATTCAACACGAAGAAAAGTCACTTCCCTGCTTTCTAAATAAGACTGTGCGTGTAGATAATTCTCACCAAGTTCTACCACAGTCTGACAAAAAACAAATCCCAGCTACAAAAAAAAAAAATCAACGAAAAAAATTAACCCAGACAATTAAACTGACTTAGTAACCTTCATGTCACCATTATCCTTTTCACCTCCAAGAACATCTAAAAAGATACTGGCAGAAGGCAGAAGTAGTAACAAAGCAGGCGTCCTGTAATCGAGTATGACAGAAAACTGGAAAGACAGGAAAGGTGTCTCCCGCAGGGCTCTGGAAGGTGCTTAGGACTTCCGAGGCCTTCTCAAGACTGCCAACAAAAATGAGTCCTCATAAATCAAGACAGATCGAGTTAAGCTGCTATCTGCAAAGGCATCCCCCAGAGCTGTGCAACTGCAAGCACGCTTTTGCTGTATAATGAAGGATCACATATAGAGACAAGGTTACAGTGAAGAAGTAACCTTGCTTTAGCTTTTCCTCCTCCTGTTCTTTTTCCTCTTGGCTTTCCAGACAAAATATTCTCATGAAATTTTGTTACTTCATTATATGTAGATTTGCTTGAAGTGAAGAAGGGATTTCAACTTCTGGTTACATGACCTCGAGTACTTTACAAACGTGATTAACACAGGCTGGACAACAGCAAATCAGGAATAAAAGTTCAAACAGACACTCACTATGCAAGAATTGATGGATAATGAGCAGCAAGCAGGAACTAAAATACAGGACAGAGCAAAATGTAAAGCAGGAGGGAGGGAAACAGAATTAAACGTAAGGGACAGAAATGCAGACAAGAAGAGGTGGTGAAATGGAGAGGACCAGAAAGAAATAAAACAAGATAAAGGATGGGAAGCAAGAGAGAAGTACCATATAAATTGAATTTAGTTCTCATTAACTCATAAAAGGAAGCTATAACTCAAATGTCTTATCTTACTTTAAATCAATGAAAATCAGTTTGAAAGAAAATCCAAATTACTTCTTTACCATGCAGTATAAGGAATTCTAGAAAATTGAGTTAGAGCTATTAGATGAAAAGGGATTTTTGCCTTTTCTAGTATTAGAAGCACCTACTAGACTATTAAAACAATCTTAATGTCTCAAGAACACTGGAACTCCTACATTATATGACTGATGTAGATTAAAATTTAAACTTTACCTCGGGTTTATTTAAGTGGATATTGGCTTTTTTGGATACCACTGCTCACTTCTTGTAATTACAACTTGCATGTGCTGCCATAGTCTCTAATCTGGATACTTATGAGTAACACTGAAAAGAATGCAGGTAACAAATAGTCTTGTTTTCATTACTCTTTCCATCTTGCATTAGACTTCACCATGATGTTTCTAAACAGACACTTTCAGATCTCATTTGGTGATAACGTGTGATTCCTTATCTATCTGACCTTAGCTCACTTCTGCTTAACCTACAATGTTGTAATAGCGTATTTGCCATGTTTACCACCATGTACTATTAACTTGCAAACGGAAGGAAATATTAGTTGAAATATCTGCATAAAAACGTATAAATGTGTATCAGAGAATATTGCAAATAAATACAGCTTCTTACTACTTCTGAATCTACATTTCTTTAACACCACCCACTTGTTTATACACCCATTTATACCTAATGTCTTTATTTCTATGTAGGCAATATTTATCAGTCACATAACATTTGTAATTTTCCCTATTTTCAGAAGGTGTTCCTTCTGGAATACTTAGCAGCCTTCAGATACCTATGGGTCTACAACTTAATAGCCTACATTACTATGGATCATTTGGCTCATAAAAATGAGATCCATCTAAATTTTAGAGCGTTCAACATGGAATGTTTACCATAGAAGGTGAAAAGCAATTGATTACGTTCTCTTTTTGTAAACTACTATTTAATATTGGTTTAAAACTAAATGCCAAATATGTTTTCTTATAAGAATTCTTCTATCATCATTTTCAAGAAGCATAGTATAGCATGGTCAGAAGGTTAAATAAGTCCCAAAGAACATCACCTGCTTCTCAAATACATTATTTTCCAGGCTGCAAAATAAGGACTATGCAATACAACAGTTATTGTTATTGCTGACAAATATAAATAAGTTAATGTAAAAATAAAACAAAACAAAAACCAACAAAACCAAAAAACCCTACCATCACCAAAGAAGGCAGCTGATATCCTTTTCTTAAAATAGTACATGCATCTAAATTTAGACCCAAACAACACAGTGTACCAAATGTGTGAAATCTGAACTGCTCTCACACAGGCGATGGCAGAGTGGCTGAACCTTTCTCTGGAAGTCCCTTCGCTTCAGGTCAGGCAAAACTTCCAGGGCAGTTCAGCTCAGTGGAGGAAGAAATACCTCCTCAGTAAAAGAATCTCGTGTTTAATAGTGGCTTACTGAAGGCTGTAGGTGCTGCTGGCAGTCGCTGAAACTTTAGTTATGTATAAGGAACAGTGGGAAAAGTTCAGAAAAAACAAATCACTGTAATAAGTCATCATCAGAACTGTAGCACAGCTATCCCACCACATTAGTGGAATAAAATCTGATCATCTGAGCAGAAGGATGATAAAGCTGCACCACCCATCGTGAGTGGCATCTCATTTTGCTGCCTCACACAGGTATCTAATGCTTTTGATGGTAAAAAGGGCATGTGGACAATGCCCTTAATAACATGTTTTAGCTTTTAGACAGCCCTGAAGTACTCAGGCAGTTGGACTAGATGATCATTGTATGCCCCTTCCAACAGAACTACTCTATCCCATTTTATTCTAAAACTTCAAAGACACAACCCTTGCACCTCCACTTACCCCTCCAATCTTACAATTCCCGCCAACATTTTAGTACAGTTTAGCAAATCACAGAAGGCACACAGCTGTACAAGCTCAGAGTACACTCACAGGGACATTTCTACCAGTTGGAGGACCAGCTTAGTGGAACACAGACCCCTGATCAGAAAATAAAACAAAATCAGCACATTTCTTTTCGGATATGCTAACTAGTATAGTGAACATTCTCTGAATGGATTTTGGCATCGTAAAACTCCCCAAACCACGTTACGACTCTGATCCAAAAGGCAGGTTGCACCTCATCTGGCAATCCATCTAAATTACTTCATTCTTACAAAAACCAGACTAATCATCTTAGCAGGCAGAACAAACGTTGATCAGGGCATTAGCAATATTGAGTCTTACCAGCACTTTCACCTTCTCAAGATCAAGACAGAAAACTTAATTTGATGGTACAGAAAAGTGGGTTACAGCCTTTCATGAAGAAATTAAGCAGAGGGAAAAGATTAACATCCCACTATATAAATGTCTGTCAAGACAGAATATAAAAGATGGAGAACACCAAAAATATAGAAAACCAGACCTGAGTTTAAACAGAACATGGTACAAAGTTTTCCATTAACAGACTCCTATTTATAGGCAAAACAAAAATGTGTGTCCAGGAAACACCTGGAATCTCTCACTCTTCAATTCTGCTTAGTATTCTTCTCTATGACAGCTACCATATTCCCAAGTCTTCTCTTGATCAGTAAATACTCTGTCTGCAAAGACTGCAAAGATACTTGACTTGACACGCAATTTCTTGCAAAGCCATCAGAAAACTATGGTATCTCATTAATACTGAACATTTAAATAAACAAATTATAATATATGCCTTAGAGCAAGGTAGGGAGCTATTAATTTCATAGATAACACTAGTTTTATAACTGGAAAAAGTTTTTTTTCTAACTTTTTTTAAACTCCATTAAAGCTCTTTGCACATTATTACCCTTAAAACATACAGTGTGATGGGGGCTCAATCAGCAGTTAACAACATTGAAGTTCACAGCTCACTATTCTTAGTTCAGTTATTCTTTGAAATGAATAAATAAATAAATAAATTCAGTCTGAAGACAGACTTAAAACATTTCTCTACAGTTTTCCTGCAGCTAAATTTGCTGTTTCAAGGACAGCAGCAGAAAAACAATCTAAAAGTTCTGCCCAATCTGAGAAGCATGTCAGTTATGAATCAAAAAAGGGGAAATTTAAGTGATATAAAAGTTTAAAAAAAAAAAAGAAGTGTGGGGAAGGTAATAAAATCTAATGTATCATGAGTGTCATTTTTAAGTTACCTTATGTTACTTCACATACTCTAGTGTATCACAAGCTCATCACAAATCAAAGCAGTGGAGAACAAGAGAATCATAGAATGGTACGGGTTGNAAAGGACACAACACACATTCAGTACTCCTGATTGCAGCTTCAGAGGTGACTCAAAGCCAGAAGAGAGCAGCTGCTGTTTCCACCATTCCTCTGACAAGAGACAGAAAAATTGCAGGTTTGTGATGTCCAGGAGACATGCTGACTCAGGGTATTTCCCAGCTGAACTAATGACTCTCCCGGTCACCACAAAGCACATCTTAGGTTGGGCTACAAAGCAGCGAGATGCAAACCACCATGATGAAGCCGTGAATCAAAACTTTGGTTCACACGAAAAAGAACTGCAATCTGACAGTACTGACTGGCCCTATTTCTCAGGCCCATCATATTATTAATCCATAAGTTAATTTGTAAATACATTTGTGAGAAAACATTACTGCAGTGAAAATCAGTCAATCATCATTTAAAAAGTAAAAAAGGCCCATCATCAAAATAAAGTATTTCAGACTATTTATTAAACTTGGCTTTTTTACCTCTAAACACAGAATTTCTTGTCATTCTTCCTGATCTACCCTCTCTTGCTTGTCCTTAAACACACAAAACCAAAATACCAATACATAAAATACTAACCTAAAAGAATTATTTGTCATTCCATTTGCAAATCACACAATCGCGTATCTTTCTTCGCCATTCCAGATATGTCACATATTGCAGCTTCATAGAAGAAATATACATAATGCATAAAACTTCAAACAAAATAGCTTTTGCTTTGGACTGTTTTTCCCAGTGCACCATTCCAAGAAAGCGATATAACGCACTACCAAAAGGGCAATGCATTAAATTTGCAGAAGTGTCTTTTATTTGTCTTTGAAATTATTCATTATGAACAAATGCTCCAAGAGCAGATCTCATCAATAATTGACGGAATGGTAGGAGGAACTTTTCAAGAGAGAAATAAACAGTATTGGGAAAAAGAAATAAGAAGAAAATGCTGACATGCTGCACTGGTGAGGGTTAAGGTAACATTCCACTCCTCACTGACTCTGTGATGGTCACTGGGTGAAGCAGCAAACCAGGCACTGTGTATCAAGTTGGGAGAGGTCTCTGTCTTCATGAAATAATACAAAACTCGTAACTGACACAAAAGTATTGCAAAGTAACGTGAACACACACTTTAAACACAGACTGAAGTGCATTATTCTCCCAGCAGGTGCACAATAAATGCATTTTTCAAAGGTAGTTTCACACCTATTTCCCGGTGGATTACCTAGAAACACATCAATGATGTCGCAAAGCTGTTTTTCGAGAAGAAAAGCGTGTATCTCTGGGCCTGCAAAAAAAACCCAAACCCAAACCCTGAAGTATTTAACTTAATTTGTAGGCCAATAATTCTTCATGCTTCGTTAGGCTTACTACTTATTTTACAGCTGGCTCCAAGAGAGAGGAGAAGAGAATCTTTTACCAACGGCCAGGCAACAATTACAGCTTGAGCACTGTGAACACATGAGACTGCATGGCAGCTCCTACCCACCACTTCAAAGAGAAAAGGAGAAAGCCAAATCAGGGATTTATTCCAGCTAGCCAAAATAAAATGGAAGCAACAGCATTCTTTGAATCCAGGAATTATCTAAAACTCACATTTTAAGAAGTTTTGAACACTTGAGAGAGCACCAAGGGACAACTAAAGGCATTAGAGATGCTGCTTGGGTTCTGTTGTTACTTTTTTTCATCAAAGCTAATACATTTTTTTCAAGACCTTGGGTATGTGTAACATGAATGATGAACAGTAATCTTTCCATTTATAATTATGCAATTGCCATTATGGAAAAGTATACATCTCCATCTTGCACGGCCACTCACAAAAATCTAGAGTCAACAACTTGCAGAATCCCAGCATGGTGGGAACTGGAAGGGGCCTCTGGAGCTCATCTCGTCCAGCCCCTCCTGCTCCAGCAGAGTCACCCAGAATTGCACTGTCCAGCTGGGTTTGGAATCTCTCCAGAGAAGATGACTCCAAAACCTCCGGAGCAGCCTGGGCCAGGCTCTGCCACCCTCACAGCAAAGAAACTTTTCCTCCTGTTCAGATGGAACCTCCTGGGTTCCAGTTTGTGCCCAGTGCCCCTTATTCTGTCTCTGGGCACCACTCACAAGAGTCTGGCCCCATCATCTTGACCTCTGCCCTGTAGATCTTGATAAATATAAACACAGCAGCATGTTTAATACTTCAGAACTAACTTTGTGAGGCCAAGTGATGGCAATTGAACCTTAACAAGAAATCATAATCCCATTTGAAATTGAGGGGATCAAACCACACCAAGCATCACTTCAAGCAAAAGGGCAAGTTAACCTCAGCCTCAATTAGCCATCCGCTTCTGAACTGCTGCATCACAGTATTATAGCACATAGTAATGACATAGCACGTGGCTTAGGGCTGCCACAGCCTTATGCTGCTCCTCCCGTTGGCTATGCATCCCCACACACCCCCTTCAGCCAGCACCAGCACTTATCTGATCATACGCTGAACTAATCTAGGCCACAGCTACCCCAGAGGAAAATATATCATTAATTTCCATCCAGGTCAGCTCCCTGATGTCTCTTCCTGGCTGCTCACAAGAGCTCCAGGGGCAGTGCAAAGGCAGAAGAGGTAGGAATGGTAGGCCAGGGCAGGAGAGAGGTCAGGACCGCAGCCACCCTAATTTAGATCAGCTTAAGCTATCAAGGAACTAACCATCTATCATCTTCTCTAAAAGCAGAAGTTCTGTGCCACTTAATATTTCACTTAGGACAAAGTTTAAAGATCCTTTTCCACTGGAAGTACTGGAAAGAACACTTAGCACAGAAGCCGCTTCCCGAAATGAGAGCTCAGGAAGGACCTGGCACGATTCATTAGTAGGTTGGACACAGGATCTCCCAGATTATCTGTTGCGCTCACTTCTACCACTTGAAAAGAGAGAAATAAATCCAAATAATTCCATATTGTGAAGCACTGTAGAAAAGGTAAACAAAAAAGAGATGGAGTTTGCCTGACTCTTGGCATTACAAGTTGGTAACAAGTTTAAGTGCCTCCCACCTTAACCCAGTGCTCCCCATAACAACCCTTCTTTCACTGATTAGCTCTTCACTCAAGAAAGTTGTCTGCACCTCCAGAAATTAACATTGGTTTCTTTTCCTCCTTTAAAAAGCTTTAAAGGTATTATCTGAGTATTATCTCAGACAACAGTATTTCTAATGCATTGCTGAAGGTAGTGATAGCATACTGCAGTATTTCTTATTTTTGAAAATGCATTGAAATCAACACACTTGAAGCTTTAAAAAAAATAATAATTTACATGGTAACCAGTCAGGCGCACAAGATCAAAACTTGGCCCAAACACTCCACTGCCAGGTAACTGAAGCCAAAAATAAAAAGCTCAGCTACAAAGAAATGGAATCCAGCCAAGTTAATTTTCTATGAAACCACACAAAATAAGAGGGCAATACACCATGAGAGAATTGGATTTCAAATCTCTCATCTTTTTGGTGAAAGATGTACAATCCTGACAGCACAGATGGCACCAACTCAGTCCTAATCAAAACTAATGAAGTTGAACTTGATACGCAACCCTTTAATGAGCAGAATGTATTTTTGTTTTCCCATCCATTTGAAAGCTATCACACAGCAATGAAATCATTAAGCCAACACATTAAATGCACAATGTATCGTAATAGAGGTAGTATTTTGTGAACACAAGAGAAAGTTAGTAACAAACAATGAAATATATAGATTTAATTGAATTGTAGGTGTCTTTCCTGTCCCGTTATAAAGTATAATTGGTATCACATACTATTAATCCATGAAGGGATAAGTCTTGTTCAGTTTTTGTTATTTTTAAAAGCTTTACAAGGCAAGACACATGGAAAAAAAAAATCCACTCATTGCATACACAGCAAAAATCATGGTAATGAGTTAGAAGACATTTCACTTTAGTAGCAGCTACAGCATTAAAATCTTCATGCTTGAGGGTCAAAGAGAAAAGAGGAAAACATGTGGAATGACTAAACAGACTTACCATGTCTAGATCACTATCTCAGGGCTGCATTCAATTCAAAGTACACTTTTATTGGGTTGTCTTGAGTTCTTTTTAAAATAAAAATATAGAAGACTTCCTAACAAACCATATGAACCACTCATGAGAAAACAAAACTAGTGTGTGGCTTTTGGTCAAAATTAAAAGAAAAAAAAAAATCCCAACCCAAAACTATACAGCAAACTTTAATTGTCAACAAGACAAAGGAAGACAGTTCCCCTCCAGCACAGATTAGAGTGCATTCCACCTCCACTTCCAGTTATTGACAGCGCTGTACGTCACTCGATGAAGACATGGCTGTCCTGTGTGACGGCCACACCAAGGCAGGCCTTTGTCACACGCGTGACAGGACTATGCAAATCTGATTGTACAAGTTCCACTGCTCTGGTAGGAAACACTGTTTACACCTTTTGCTACAAATGCCCTCAAACCCCAAGTCAACCATACATATCTAGGTAAAACACAGCAAGAATAATGTTTCATCTGATCTGATTTAAAAAAAAAACAAGCAAATCAAAAACCAAACTTCATGGTGCGAACAGTAAAAGGAGTAATTTTTAAACACCCTGCCCCGCTGAATTCCCTTTGTGCAAAAATGCAGGAGTGAGAAACACAGCACAAAAGATAACACTAATAAAATAAAACCAGCCCTGCTAGCATTTTTATTAATTATTTTCATAAACATATATTGCGCCTTGCAATTAAAATGCCATGTGCCTGAGTTGCCATGGCAGCACAGCTTCCACAGAACAATAAATTCTTCCAGTTCAGCTCCGACCAGTGCTGCAAAGCTGCGAGGAAAGCTGTATTTGGAAACTTTGCAGGGTGACTGGTGGTGAGAAGGCAGACATCAAGAAGAAAAAGATAGCTTCTACTATTTAGAAAAGGCAGAAATCAATACTGAGGCAAGACTCTCACATTTTCAGTGTGGTTTCTGAGGAATGTAAATCCATCCTTCCTTCCTACCGAAATTGTCTTTTCTGTCCCCTAGTAGCTGAAAACAATCTTGACAGACTATTTGAGTGGCACTCACCTCAGGCAGTGTGGCCAGAGCTATAAATAGTGCCCACTGCCATCTGCCACACTATTCCTGTGCCACTGGCGCTGCTGGCACCAGGTTCAGCCCCGCGCTGCCAGGCACGAGGCTGCGGAGCCGGCCGTCGCGCGCGGCCCCGCTGCAAGACTGAGAGATAATGAGATGAGGAGCAAAAAAATGGGCCTGCTGTAATTAACTGCTGGTTTGATGTGCATTGCTATAAAGAAATGGGGTGAATGCTAAGGGACCCTGAAAAAGGGTAATTAGTAATGTGTACAGACTGCAGGCCCTCTTCTTGCATTCAGACAGTCCCTCGCGGGGACACCATTCTTGCTTTCAGTTTCACAGAAATTAGTAATAGATAAAAATAAACCTCAAATATCAACTGCAGTAGCCAAAAATAATCCAGCTGGGAGCCAAAACTAACTTTCTGAATGAGTCAGCACCAAGAATGTGGAGCAAGTTAAGAGACCAGGGTTTGCCCTCTCCTCCTCAGCTCCTCAGACCCTCAGTGCTGTCCACCATCACCAGACCCGTGAACAGGCAAGAGACACAGACCCTGACAGCGCTGTGTCAAGGCAGAAAAATGAAATGGCCTCAAGTTGTGCTAGGGGAGGATTAGATTGGACATGAGTAAAAATGTCTTCCTTGAAAAGGTTCTCAAGCCCTGAAACAGCTGCCCAAGGAAATGGTGGTGTCCCCATCCCTGGAAGGGTTTAAAGATGTGTAGATGTGGTGCTGAGGGACATGGTTCATCGCTGGACTTAGCAGCGCTGGGTTAAAAGTTGGACTTGATGTCCCTAAAAGTCTCTTCCAAGCAAAACAATTCTAAGGAAGCATCTTTTCATCTCTAGAGTAATCCATACAGAAGAGGCTTCCAGAAGTAAACCATCACACTAGTGATATGTCTGTGTAGTTCACCACCTTTCCTGCAATGCCCACCACATGGAATGATGTGACCCCTGTGAGAACACGCAACTGCCATGGCTGATAAAATGCCTCATTTCAGTACAAGATAGATTGCACTGAAGTCGACCACAGAATTCTTGTCTGGCACTGCCAAATAATGTTGCTAATTTGGGGAAAAGACAGACATGGTATTTAATTTTGGTTTTCATGATTAAATACCTTGAGGCTTGATTCCTCTTTCACTGTGGTCAGAAGCAGAACTGCTACAGATTTAGCATTCATATAGCTTCTAAAATAGAAGCTATCTCTACATAAAGATTTTGACATCACTAATCAGAGGTTACATAAAATTCAACAAAGTTTCACTTCTGCTTATAAATCTCTGCTTTTAGAGTTGTTATCAATAGGTTGAGCAAGCACATTTCGCTTATTTTTTTAACTGTTGTAGTAGGAAATAAAAATATCATAAAGTGATAACCTTTTTTACTACATCAAGATCTTTGAAAAGTTGAGTCATTTTTATATCCTGTACATAAACATCTCCAGCTTCACTCAAACTTAGTTTTCAAGTGTTCCACCATAAAATTAAGCAAAACTGTTCCTAATATTTTCAAAAAAAAATCATGCTAATTGCATCATTCTATGATAATGCATGATAAGCTCCATTTTGCCTGCACCTTCCAGCTTTTTGGAATCTAATTCGAAAGAAAATGTATATTTCTACTGCCTATAAAATATAACAGATGTGGAATTCGGAAATGGACCTTCAGATCTGTCCATGCTGGGACTTAAGTCATAGAACACGAGCTTGTTCACATCAACAACTGCTTGGTCATGGTTACATTACCAGTACTGCCACTCATGCTCACAGAAGAGATGTTAGAACAGTGAACGTTTGCTTACCTCTGCCTGCTTTGCTTTGAGATATGATCTGTATGTGTGTGCTCACACTGCACTGATGCAACCCTAAGAAGGCAGTGCACCAGCACAACAGGTCACCCAGAACAGATTCAGAACCCCCCCTAGACAGTCTGTAAGACTTTGCCAGACCAAGCTGTAGCTGCCTTGATTTAGTGATAACAACAGTTCTGCTTGGAGAGAAAGGCCTGTCTAGGTCACCTCCAGACAACTCTTCCTCACCTCTGGCTGCATGTCTTGGTTGGACCCATCAGACATGTCCTGTCTCTGCCTGTAACTTGGGACCTATGACTTCTCCCAAAAGACTTGGAGAAAGGAAAAAGAAACGGGTAAATGAGGATCCCACTCAGGAACTGGGCTCCTAACTGACTGAATGTCACCCACCGTGGTGAGAATTTGTCCCAGCTCAGGTCTGGTTCAATATTTTTTTTCACTGATAGTAGACAGGATCTTCCAGAACTTTCACGCTCCCATTGCAAGAGCAGCTGAGCAAAGGAGCTTAGTTTTCATGAGGAGTGAGGTACTGAGTAAGTAGCAGTCACTTTAGTATCTACAAAGCAAGTCAGTAGAAGGAGGTAGCAAATATTCACATTTACTTTTTACAAGGTAGTCTTTCTGACAAGGTAATCTCTAACATCCTTTAACCCACGTAACTTACACACTCTTGACACTTCAGATATCTAGTTTTGCTTCACATGGGAATTTGCCTCAGCAGCAGAGCTGGTGAAATAGGAACATTCATTCCCCCTTTCTAGGCATCTAGCAGAATTTTAGTTTCTCCTAAGTGACTCTATCAATGATTTTGTTTCAATTATATGTTCAGACTGCCAAATTGGATAAAATGCATCCTTTGTAACATTTTCATCTCATCCCTGAAAAGATAAATTCACCTGTCTGAATAAGCAAAAAAAAAAAAAAAGCCAAAAAACACAAAAAAGGTTTCTTATAAGCACAAAGAAATACTAATCCATAGAAAACTTTAAGTATAATCAACGTAGCTTTAAAAAAAAAAACAAAAAACAAAACAACCATTTTAAAATCATCTCAGTACAGAAATAGAGCCAAATTCCTGAAATTTTAGAGTTCTTTGAAACAGAATCCCGGAGTTGTTGAGGTTGAAAGGGACCTCTGGAGATCACCTAGTCCAACCCTCTGCTCACAGGAGAGGCAGGTTGCCCAGGACCACATTCAGTGATCATTTGAGTATCTCCAGGGATGGAGATTCAGCAACCTCTGTGGGCAGCCTGTTCCAGTGTTTCACAATGCTCACGGTAACAAATTTGTTCTTACTGTTAAACAGAATTTCCTGTATTTCATTCCGAGCCCATTGCCTTTGTTCCGTTACTGGTAACATTGCGTCTACCTCCATCAGGAGATGGAGACACCTCCTGCCACCAGGTATTTATACAGATGGATAACATCTCCCTCAGCCTTCTCTTCTCCAGACTAAAAAATCCCAGCTCTCAACCTCTCCTTGGATGATGGATGCTCCAAGCCCTTCATTAATCACAGTCATGGCCCTGTGCTGGACTCACTTCAACCTGTCCATGCCTCTCTTAAACTGGGAGCCCAGCAGTGGACGCTGCGCCTCCATCCCCAGGGCTAAGCAGAAGGGAAGGATGGCCTCCCTGCACCACCTGCCAATGCTCTATCAAATGCACCACAGAGGGCTTCTCTGCTTGACAGCGCCACTGGTAGACAGACCTTCATGGCAACAGCTGGTACCAGTATTTTCACACAAGAACATCCAGACAGTGAGCTATGATAAAAGTTTTAGCATTCCCTTGATATTTATTTGCCACTAATATTAAAACCACATCCAGGAGCAATTAGTAAAAGGTCACTTTTGATTAATACATCAGTCTGTACGGTATGTCTGCCAACAGTGCAATGTGGCTATGAATGGTTAAAATAATTCAAGCTGACAAAGCAACACCTTTTGAAATAGTGTTTTTCTTTAGTAATGTGTATATTTAGAGAACACTAGCAATTTTTTTTTTCCATTTCTGCAGCAGACAAGTTTCCATCACAGTGAGGTTTCCAGGCCAGAAACTAGTGTTTTGATTCTAAAACATTAAGCCTGAAGCAAGGAGAGCAACAGAGCAAAAGGTTTTTATCATTACTCTTCATGCTTTAATTACTTTTATCAAATACCATCTGAGACTAGCTATTTTTAAAGCCCTTCACTGATTCTGTAATTATATTAACTTAACACAGATTTTATTCTTCCCTACTTACACAGCTTTATCCTAAAGAAAACAATGTATTTGTGTAGAAAGTACTGTAGGATATTTACACAGCGATAAATCTGAAAACAACAACTTTCAGACATAACTCTAGGTTAAAAGTTTTCAGTTGAATGCAAACAAGCTCTATAAAAGGAAGCCAGAAGCCATATACTGAAATGATTTAGAACTACAAAGCACTTCAGTAGCAGAGGTGAGTGGTCATTAAAAGTTTTCTTTTCATGCAGTGAAAATACAATTTCTGATAATTTAAATACAAATTTGGATGGTGCCATTTATCATTGCTTATGTGGTATCAGTTTTAATGCATCCACTGGAAAAATGAAAAGCAAACCGCCCTTTTTTATTTATCATCACTTGCAGTCTCCTGCAATGCAGAATCCACATCTGTCACTAAAAACTGTAATATTTGCAAAAAGATAAATTATAGGTTATTAAATAATTTTATTGATCATAATTATTAATATTAAAAGCGTTCACTTTTACTTATGATCAATTTCTTATGCAGGCTTCTTTACCCCAGCTATATCTGAAGTCTGACTGAGACAGAAAACAAGCCTTTTCAAAAAGCCCTGGATAAAAGGTGTCCAGCACTGAAAGCATCCTCGTCACTGAACAGCTGAAAGAGATCTAGAAGAAAAATGACACAAAACTCCCCCAAAAGTAGGATAGGCAGGCAGACTGTACACATGGAAACTGAGAAAAGCCAGGAGAACAGCCCACTGGAAAGAAGGGAGAAGTTGCCCACTGACAACTGTAAGGAGATGCAGCCCAGCAAGAACTGACACATCGATTACATCAAACGCTTCAAAAATTAAAGCAGAGTAACTAGGCAAGCAGGGGAAAAATGAGTAAACTGTCATGGGACTGAGGCACACAAGCAGCATCTGAATTGGAACTGGAGGCAAAAATGTCTTTTGAAAATTTTCTTTTCCAGGAAAGGCCCTAAATGACAAGGCTTCAGAGTCACATTTCATTCAGGCTGGCTTTTCCTGGCCAAACAAACCTTATTTTTGCTTTTCCTGGCCAAACAAACCTTATTTTTGTTTAATGTGCAATGGCAGAGCCTACCAAGAGAGGCAGTGCACACCCATCTCACATCTGCTGTTTACCTCCACGCCGGGACCTTGAGACATGAGAAACATCTATTTAAATCCTTCTTAAACCAAGGACAAAATTTAATCCAATTCTTCCATGTCCTCCCCTGCGAGCAGTCAAAGGGAGCTCTCTATAAGCTCTTTCTCAAACATTCAAAGAAAGAAGACTATCATCACAGGAGGGGTCAAATGACTGACAAAGTAGGAAGTGCTCTTCCAGCAGAGAGAAAAAAAATAATCAATATATTACCATGAAAGACTATTTGTAATAAATCAGAATCATGGTAGAGAGTCTATTAATACAAACCTAGAAAGTGAAGAATAGAAAGAAGGAGCAAAGATGCCCAAACATAAAAATTTCATGCTGTTTGATTTCAAGGGCTTCTCTCTTTTACAAGTTTTGAGCTGGATCAATAATTGCTTTTTAGGAATATTCTTAGTATTGTGTAACTTGCACATAAGTGTTAACTCGTAATGCAACCCTCAGTTGCTCTGGAAAGCTAAAGGAGTGCTAAGTATAGCTCAGATCCTGACAATTTTTTTTTTTTTTAATACCTAATTTGTTCATTCTGTGTTGTTCTGCTTTGATAATTATTTCTTTTCTTCTCCCCCTGACTCACACACTGAGGCGACCAAAGGAGAATGAACAAATAGAGGTAGGAGGAGAGTTGAGAAGTGGCATGGACTTGAAAAGCTTTGAATGCCTTCAATCATCTGGAAAATCACAAGTACCAACCTTTTAACTTCCGTAATTAAAGACTCATAACATGTATTACTGAGCAGCTTTTAGTAGTTCACTGCTCAGTACAATTACATTTTAAAGGCTTGTCTTCATTTTTATGCCACTTTCAGTTTATAACACAATACTTAAACAACTGTACTTACAATTTCATACTGGAAAACAAAACCTGCCTTGCAGCTGCGAAGAGCAAGTACTCAAGGGGAGGCACTAGAGAGGAGTCAGAGCTCTGCCATTCCCAGCCACGCTGGCTTGAGACATCACAACTTAGCTCCTGATGGAAAACTGCGCGTTCATTTTATGGGAGAAAGAAATGACAGAAAAAGCAATGCTGAAACTTCTAACCACAAACCAGAATAGAAGTTGCATTTTACCCAGTGAAGCGTGATGCATCAGCAGTGCTGCATCCTGCTGCCTCGAGGGCTACCAACAGCTGGATTCTCCTTCCACCCAAGTATTTTCAAAATACTGCAGCAAGGTGAAATGATTCACCTTGAATACACGGCTGAAGGTAGCGCCAGGAAACATCAGACTTTCTATTTTTATTTGTGTTTTAGATATTAAGTCTTAACTTTAATAAAATCTGAGTGCATGTAGTCTTTTAAAATTCTACTGGAATGCCCTTGTGATATGGGATATAAACCAAGAACAGACAGAATCTTACAAATGGGGGGGTGGAAGCATGACTGTGTCCACCATATTAAAATTTTAATTGATTCTTATTTCCAGATCTGTGGTAAGAAAGATTTTTTTTTATTCAGATACCTTCTTTCCATTTTCTACCTAATTTTGGCAGCTACTGTCAGCAGGTATTTTAGAAGTACAATACATACTCCTCAAAAGGCAGATTACACATCACCGCTTGCTGTGGCATGTTCCATGCAAACCCACTCCCACAAAGAATTGTATTAGATAATTGGTCACATTTCAAGAATAAGAACCTGATTTTGTAAGAACTAAAAATTGTTCAGTGCTCCCTGCAATTAAAAGACAATGGCATGTGCAATATGCTGCATTTCAACCCTAAATTTAGGTAAATATAAACCAGCATCTCCAAATCCAACACAGAAAACCTCAAAGAAATTACATGTATCAAACATCCAAATAACATTTTAAGAGAAAGAAGTGAAATCCAAACTGCAAAAGGAAAACGCATTTTAAATCATGTTGAAATGCATGAAAATAACATTGTGTAGACAGAAAGCAAGGCTGTAAAATGAGGAGCTTGCAGGCTCCTTTTCTTCGAGGAGAAAGAGTAGTAATTATATCACTGCTCAGGCCCAGGAGATGGGAATCAGGATAAAGAGAATGCATTGGAAAGTAATCCATGTCGTACCTGTTAATACAACACACATCTCTCTGACATGAACAGAGACCAACAGACACACATAAAGAGCAGCCAGTAGATAATCTGTTTATATTACTACGCTGCTTTTTAGTTAAGGATGGATTTTGTGAAAGGAAGGGTTTACTGCAAGCTGTATGTAAAGTTCTTCTGCTGTTTTTCAGGAATTAAGAATTGTTGCAACTCAAGAGACAAAAATAGCGACTGATTATTTCTCCTGAAGGAGACAGCATCCTGTTGCTATGAGAAAGGTTTCCCATCACTAAATGTTTAATCCTGGTAATCCTATGCAGATGTGTTTAAGAAAATGAAACAACTATTCATTTCTAGCTCAAAAAAAAAAATAAAATTATTAAGGCCTTATAAATAAAAGTGTTCTTAAACGTTGAGACCTCGTGGATTCCAATTCCTCTGTTTTTTGATAACATAATCACATTCAGAATTGGTTGCTTGTAAGTATAGCACAATAACAGTTTGTACGTACTGGAATGGGTTTGTAAATAAATTTATCTTCCCCCCCCTTAATATTTTTCAGGAGTGAGAAAGCTTTTAAGTCCTGCAAATAAAAAAAAAAAAACAAAAACATTTCTATCTAAATAATAGCACTGTCCAAAGGGTTGCAGACATGGAATTGGCACTAGTAAATCCTACCAAGACAGGTTTTATCCCCATCCCCATGCCAGAGACAGGGCAGGCAAGGGGGCTGAATTAATTTTTCACAACAGTGAAGAGAAGGAGAAAGGTATTTTTAGAAGAGCAAAGAAACAAAACCAAAGATAGGGTATTTTTTAACTCTCACAAAAACCATCCCTTCTCT
>VWZY01003035.1:203281-219474 GCA_013399075.1 Chloroceryle aenea
CCCCCCCCTTTTTTTTTTGTGTGTGTGTAACAGATGTGGTTGCAGCAAATACACACCTAAGAAAATCTAAATTCCAAATAAAGGAATAGGAGTAAAGCAAGAGCCTAGGCTGGTAAGGAATGTGCACAAAGTAAATTAATTACATTTATTAATACCTGTACAGTCTGAGAACCATGAAATATATCCCCAACCAGCAGGCACTAAGTATGCAATGACTCGTGCAGCTATAATTCAATTTCTCTTTCACAGAAAATAGAACAAATGACTGGGACTGAACATTAATATCCAGGTTTGAACAGCAACGCTATGGCCCATGTTGGATACTCTCAACTTAACAGATTAATGACCAACAAAATATGGGTCTACGTTTAGAAAACTGAAAAAACTGTCAAATTTTTCAGAGCAGAAAACACTACTCAACTCGATCACATTCATCGTTATTTAAAGATCCATTATTTTGCATATACATCTGCAAAGGTTCAAGATGTCCCTTACCACGAACAGTAACTAAAGACCTTTTTAGAACTTACTATGTAACTTGATAGCATCACTTTCCTGTTTCTATGCAACTACTGAAACCCATGCAATTTTAGAGTACATACAGTATTCAAACCCACTTCCTTGCCATATGAATCGTATTTCTTTTCTATCAAGAAGGCTCACTGAAATCTCCTCCTTTTCTTTGTGAATCCTCTTCTTCTCCAAAAGAAGAACCCTGACATCAGTAAATATCACCAAGATCCCATCTTACTCACATCATTAAAGGCCAATGAAGGGAGCACCACTCTTCCCAAAACTGCCAGGAACAGCCTGGCAAGGGGCTTTCTGCCCCGTTTTACCTGCCTCCACGCAAGCAGCACATCTCGAATCAAAGCTCCAACTCTTACATCCCTGTTTCATTCTCTGTATTCTTGGCACAATCAAACTGGGTAGTGCTCTAAATCATTATCACTCTTGGTTTTTGCTTTTAGGTTTTGACTTTAACACAAAATAGAATTACTTTGCTAAGAGGAAAATACAGGTTTTCCCTGCATCCACCAGAAAGTATCTTCCTAGCTTCTTGGCACTATGGGAAATTGGAACTATAAAAAGATTCATAAGTTATAGTAGAAGATCAGTAAGCAACTTAATGAACATAGTAAGAAAAAAATTTAACATAAATGTGAAATACTATGATAATAACTATTAAGATATGTCTGAGAGTTGTAACATTTAATTTAAAGTGCATATGTATATATAATGCATTAGACATTGTACAGGACGAAAATTAAAAAGCAAACGTATATTAACATTTCACTTTAAGAAGAAAATGACTGACTATAATTAAGACAAATGACTATGCCACACACCCATTCAGCATACAGAACATTATATGGTGTCACTGCATTTGGAACATTTTATGCTAAAACCTTTCTTAAAGCAGACAGGTGTCACTTCCACTGAACTGTTGCTAAATCTCTTTGCAGTAAGTACATGCATTAAATAGGACCAATGTTGACTAAAACGCGAGGGTTTTTTTAGTCAGTGGCATTCAGAAGTTACTTTCTCTAATTTGCTTTTGCCTACTGGCACCTACACTGTTGAAAATTACAGAGGCAGAGGAACATTGCTGCCACGGGGTACACTGGTAACACAGACAAGAAGCAAAGGCAAGTGACATTTCAGAGTCTACTGACACTCTTACAGTGCAAATTGTAAACCAATTTCTGAGAAAAACTGAAGTTATTTCAAACAATTACTCATCTAAAGTCATAAAATTAAGTAACAAAATTGAAATTGAAATCCCAGCTGACACCCACTCTGCAAGCTTCTCCTTTTATTTTCTTGGCCAAACTAAAGAACCACCCCAGATAAAGGACAACCTTCTGTAGCAATTATCATCCTCCCCCAGCCCCATTCCCCACAGCAGCGGTCAGCCAGGGTCAGCCAAGCACAGGAGCAGCATGCCCAGCACAGCTCGACAGTCTCCGCTGTTTGCCATCTGCAAAACGGCCAAGGACGTGAAAAGTGTGACAGGGGAGATGGGATATACCAAGTGATCTCACCACCACCTTCAGACCTATGGTCTATCAAATATTTCCCCTTAGTAGAATGACAAAAATAGGCTTTGGCAACATGAGGAACTAACAGGCTATTCAGGCTGTGCCTGTGTCTTCCCTTCTGCCTTCAATACTGCGCTTGTTTAAAACTATGAAGGAAGTGAATAATAGATTTTCAATTTCTGTTCTGTATACTGCAAACCATTGCATCCAAATGTAAGAAAGTAACATCCAGAGGGCAAGAAAATCCTCACATTCTGCTTCAGACTAAAGCAGCCTATTATACACTCCACTTTAAACATATTTATTATCCATTCTCTATTTTCTCAAGTATTATGCTGTTGAGCAGGCTTTACAAAACTTTGCCTACCTACTGAAAACCTCTTCTGTTTCAATAACTTCCATACTGCTGACTAAACATTAGCACTGCTACCATTCCTATACCGTCTTCTCATTAGAAGTGTTCACCTCTATTGTTTCCGGTTTAAATCTGTTTTTCAAAGCTTCATCACCATTCTTCCACCTCTTCTTTATCTTGTCATTTTGCGGGGATTTGTTGCACCAAATAACAAGACCTGCTTTCAGCACCCAATTACAGGAACAATGTTATCCTCTAACTGCATAAGACAGCTTTTCATTACACTTGCTCTCACCAATACATCACTCTTAGCCATGCATTAAAATGTATTTTTAGCCTCATTTCTTATGGAAATGAGTCTTCCCCAAGTACTCTGTGGGTTCCAGTGTTCCCTCAGTTTCTATCACCTTTCAATAAGCTGGGACAGGGGCGGCAGGCAGGGATTTTCACTGACACATAATGGAAAGGTACTTGACACTTCTAATTGTTACCCCACTTTATTATTTGTGAACAAACTGCTTATGACCAGTAGGACAAAACTAAATAAATTACTTCAAAAGTAGTATTTTCACTAAATCTCTTTCTTCCTTGCCTCTGCAAAGCTACACTGCCCAGCAGTGACTGCAAAGGCATCCGTTTGATGTGTCTGTGAATAACTGGCTGGTTACTTAACAAAACCAACCTTCAGATTTCTTAAAGGCCAGAACATTACATCTGAGGATGGTTTTTCTTGAGGGGTGAAGGGGGAGGGTGCCCGATTGGGAAGTTAATGTTCTTCACAAAATCTCTCATTTTTAGTTTTGGCCAAAACATTCTTCATTATTATGGTGATATTTTTCTTTGATCTTTAGCTAGCTCTGACCAAGTTGTTCCCATATCAATTTCTTGTATGTTGTTCACTCTGAGAAAAATGATGTTATTTTGTAAGATTCAAATTAGTTACTCACATAGAGAAGAGTATTTCTCAATTTCTTCCACAAAGAGAGCACAATTTCACTTGCTCCACTGTCCAAAGATTTGCACTTTTTCTTTACTTTTGGGGTCTGTTGTGTTTTAATCGTTATTAAAATAAATCCAGCCTGCTCTTTCCTGAATAACATCAAGCATTTAGCTGTTCTTTTGGGGAGGGCAGGAGGGCTGAGACCTTGGCTTCTACACAGACACAGAGGACAGCACGAGGCATGCGATAGCCAACTGTAATCGGCATCATCTGCAAAACCAAGAGTCTGAGGAACACCACTACAGTGCTCACACAGGTATCTACTCACAGTAATAATACCTTTTCTTGGCTCTGTATTTTGAAGAAAGCATTGTGACTTACAATATAAATAACAGTGCTTCAGAAGAGTACATTTATTTACACTCTGTTAATAATTCATCCCCAGCCGCACTGTCCATGAATAGACTATCAGCACACTTTATCACCCATATAACCTTCCTGCAAGTAACGCCAGAACAATCCTACTAACTAGTGATTTCATACTCCACACAGTCACATCCACGTATTAGAATTATCCTAGTGTTTTATTCAGACTTTAGGAAGCCAAATATAGCAAAGAACCATTATTTCCTACGCATAGGGTTTTCTAGGATAACTCTCACTAGAATTTTAATGCTCTGTCCATACAGCTTGGGTATTATTCCTATCTTCTTATCCACCTAGAAATGCCATGAGCATGAATAACTGTACTTGGAAGCAGAGGAAGCGTGTCAAAGTTGGTATTAGAAAGTTGATACATTTTTCACAGCACAGTATTTCTTATATTATGGTAACAGAATGAAAGTCGGTGTTAGCAGCATACAGGGTTACCTCTGCAAAAGGGTACAGCAGCCATCTGATTTTAGAATACTGGCTGTAACAAAAGTAATTGCTAAACGCTTTTCTGCTTTACCCAGAAAATACCGAGCCACCTTCTGAAGTGTGCCGACTCTCTGGGATAAAGTTTTCCAAAATACTACACTGCTTTTCTGATGCTTCAAGTTATTTTTATGTGGACAAACTTGCTACTAATGTCAGTATAAGATTTTTTCCTGCTGTTTGTGTTGTAAGCTATATTTGGGTTTGATCTCTAGAAAACACAGAAGCAGAACTTTTTTTCATATTTTAACCAGGAAAATATCAAAACTCTGGAAACTGTTCTGTCTAGCTACACAATTACAGCTTTCCTGAAAAAGCCTTCATTAGGCTTTCAGTTTCAGCTCCATATGGGCTAGGAAAATAATAATAACAATTCCAGCAAAACCTTCCTTCACCTAGCGCCCTGTTAAAAGAAGCACATATCACAGAGTTCACAGAAGAAGGTTTGAATTGAGCAACTGGTGGGGACAATTTGAAGAACTGCAATTCTAAAACTGAATTTTCTAGAACACATCATTCAACCTGCCAAAATCACATCGCTGGCCCCACTGAAGACATTAGTTCATTTCTTAGCCAATGGATGCTGCTAATCACTCTGGTGGTGCAATTTTGCCTCACACCAAGAATTAGCAGGGGGCAAGCAAACAAGGTGTTCCCAAACAGCTGCTCCGTTTTTTTCTTTTCTAATCCTGTTTTACAGTTATTAACGTGCAAAGCAAGATAGCACATATAAATGTAACAGTGTTGACAAAACATTTTTTTACACAAATTGTGGAATTGGAAAAATACACAGTGAAGGAATAGATGTTGTCTACTTCTCGCATTAACAAGAACTTAAAAAAAGACTCTCTAATGGAAAGAGGTAGAAAAAACAAACGCTGCCAGTTCCAACAGAGCAGAAATGTGATTTAGCCTTACCCACCTGCTACCACCTGGTAGTATTTTAAAACACTCTCATATATATTAGACAAAAAGCAGCATTAAGTCACCCATCCTATCACCCATCTTGGGCAGTGGACAAAAGTATGACTGCTGAGTTACAAAAAGCAGCCCACTTGGAAAATAAATTGGAGTGAATGGCAGCCCAGCAGGATGAAGTTCTCCTGTTAGCGTGGAAGTGACGCTACCCGCTGTGAAAGCAATGGAAAGCACCGACTGAAGCAAGTCATTGTTTCAATTGATTTCATTTTTCCACACTGTCCAACCTCTCATCTATGTCTTTTACCCAGTTAAAAAAATCTTCCTTTTGGACTACAACTCTGAATCTTTGAAATATGTTTTGATCAACAACAACTTGCTTGGTTTGCAATTGCTCTGTTAATTGTTCATGACCTGGAGAGTTCCAGTTCTCTGTTTAAACTAGAAAAAGCAGTATAAAACATGCTGCTTGACACTAATATCTCCAATCCATATCTAGGTAGGTTACTTAACTTCTCTCCTCCCTTCTGATCTCAACCAAATTCTAAACCAGCACAAGCAAGGTGAGGTGATAGAATGCTAACAGCTATGTATAAGGTGCTTCCCTCATCACTCCAGAGGAACCACCTAAACATGGCTTTGAAAAAGAATTTGAAATATCCTGTTAGTTTCTGCCCCCTCTTACAACAGCACTTTGTCCTGTTCTTCCCCAGCCATGCTGCTTCCATTCGTGATGCTCTTGGTGCAACACAGCACTGCTGGCTAGGAAAGCCTGAAAGCACCTGACTGCAACTACGTGGAAAAGGGAGAATCAGAAAAAGAGAAGATTGACAAAATAAATGGAACTAAAAAATAAATAAATGAATGAAAAATAGGAGGAATAGAAATAATCCATTATGTTGATGGATCCATTAAATTTAACTCATAATAGCATTTCCATCAGTGGCATAACCATTCATTCCAGGCAGACAACTCTACAATCAGAAACAAAGAAGCTCTAGGCTAAATATCTGTAACCCCCAACTTGGTTAAAAAAACAAACAAACAAAACCAAAATATCATGGAATATGAGCTAGAAGAAAATGGTCACATTTCAAATCTCAGTTAAGTTTACAGAATATATGTGGAGATTATTTACTTGGTTTAGTACCAGAGACAGAGTTGTTGAGTTACTTGACTGGGATTTTGGGTTGCTCAACAATTCAGGCCGGGTCTGCTTAATAGCCTCAATTGAATATTTAGGACTTAAACTTTAAATCCCCAGGTTTCCAAGCATTGTTCTGTATCTCCTCCTGTAACACCTCATGAAAGATCACAATATGCAGAACTCTAAAAGCCATGAGATATCATTTTTGCCTCAACGTCCTAGCTATTCTTGATTTTCTATTGCCTTTCTAATAGCCATTTGAGAATGACCTTTAAATTTAAAGATCTTCCCCCATAGGCATCTACTGTATAAAACTGAGGTCTGGAAGACAGAGCAGATGACAAAGAAATGCTGATTTGTGGCTGGATGGAAGTCTGAGAGCTTCCCTCTAACAAGTATGAGCTTTTAAACTTCAAGAAAGATCTCGAGCAGAGATGTGAATGAGTTTTAGAAACAAAGAGGATGAAGGTTCCTAAAAAGAGAACCTCAGGAAGACAAGGAAAAACAAGGACAATCAAGAAGTGTAAAATTAGTTAGAATCTATCTGATCAGCTCTCGGTCCTATCTTAATCACCTGGGGGGTTTGTTTTGGTTTATACAGAATATATTACAGGACAGAGAACTTATACATGGTGTCAGACGGAAATGATACTATCTGAAGTTTAGGTAATGTAATCAGGACATAAGTTTAAAGACTAAGAACACACCTGAACTGATCGAATTTTGACCACTGGGTATTTTTTTAACTAAAAAAAATAATTATGTGTAACCAAACCTCCAGAAAAAGTAGCTTTTTAAAACCATTAAAAAAAATACATAGTTCTTGCTTTTCTAATTAAGCTTCCACTTCACATGTCCAAGAAAATGACTTTTCACAGAAAAAAAAGCAATCAAAATTCTAGAAACCAAAGCTAGTAAAGGTAAGGATGGCTGTCTAAGCTTCTTCTCTCCTCTTTCACATTCAGTCCTACTGAGAGAAATAAATTAATTAATCAGAAGTGTAAAAAACCATTGCTCCAGATGCCAATATTTGAGAACAAGAAACACCTTCAAAAGTAAGGCATAATGTTTCATGCAAAACGTTTTTAAAACACTTGAAATTTACACCTTTCCAAAACTTCCCAATTCCAACTGGAGCAATTCATGCTTGGTGGTATCACGCTCATTAAAAAATCATTATGTCATTGAAGGCATCACTGTTGCTGAAAGACTTTATTTGGTTATGTTTTGTTCTGTTTGTTTCAAGGTTTCTGTAACATTTGCTGGATGAGTTCCAAGTCCAATCTGGAGTTCATCCCATCCACCCAGATGGTATCTCTGCATGTGACAGGGTGGGGAGGAAGGACATCCTCCTTCAACCTCAGCTGAGGAGCAGCTCCCCTTTTACATAAGCCCAATGACAACCCTACACAGAATACTTTGATCAAACAAACTGCCACAGAATTTCAGAACCCTCAGGCCAGTTCTCTGGTGCAGGGAGAGAATTCAGGCCTATTCACAATCACATTTCATAGCACCAGAACTCGTTTGGACCCTATTACACATCACTGCTGCCTTGCTGGTGTGAATTTTAGTGTATGTGCTCAAAACGCTCGAGTGTTCTCCAAGGGAATGTAACTCATAAAAATTCAGGAATTAATTCTGTGAGTTCTACATGAGTTTCACATTTGAAATCTTTAAACCCAGCACTGCAGAATGTCCAGTCAAACAGACCTCAGACTGGATTCGTTCCTTTTTCTGTGCATGATTTTATCATCTCCTGTGAATTATCTAACTAAAAATGAAGTTGAAGAAGTTGCTTGTTTCACAGCCTGTAACTACACAGTTGATTAAGATTCAAGTCTTTAAACGCAAGAGACCAAAATAAAAACAAAAAGAAAAAAACCAACGCTACTTTCTGTCTGTGTTGAAAGCAAGCTTAGAGTCAAGCTGGTTATCAAAACTATTATTATGAGATGTAAACAATGGGGTCTAAGTTCAATATTACAGTTATGTTTTTCTAAGAGTTAACACTAAAATTCTTATAAATATGTACTTTTATCAGGGTTCCGAGTCAAGATTTTGCTACCAATCTTTTGAACCACTCCTAAGAGGTTGTAACGGTTACCAAGACAGGATACAGACCCATTGGCACAAAATATTACATTCACATTCTACATCTAACTGTGAATTCATGGAACTCCAAGAACAATGCAATCCAAATATAGCACCATGTATGCTAATATTGCCCTAATTTTGAAAGAAAACAATTAATAAGAAAGCAGGTCAACTCAACCACAGCTAGAGATGCTTTTGCAAAGAAACAGAAAGAACTGAAGAGACTGAACCAAGATAAATCATTCTGTTCAAGTTTTAACAGCACAAGACTAAACCTGAGCTTGATTTATATGCATGAGATTATTTTGTTGTGGACAATAACAGTGGCATGAATATTAAAGTGAAGTGTGGCCAACAACTTTCTGTTATGTGGAAAGTTCTCACAGGATGGAAAAAGGTTTCTTGTAGCAGTAGTTAGAGAGTCATGTTAAATACCTAACAAAAGTTCTACGCAAAAGTAAACAGACAATTTTGGGTTTTAAGATGACAGTCTGGCCTAAATAGAAAATATGTTTTTTCATTACAAACAATACTTCTCAGTCCCTGAAACATTTAAGATTTCAGTGCTAATTTTGAATGTTCAAATATTCCATCAGCCAAGCAGGTGACAACAACAAAAAATAAGATTTAATCTTAATCTTTAATCTAGTCTTGGAATATTTTAATGCCTTTTATGTTCATACAGTTGTATTTCACTTCAAGGAAAAATGGCCAATATGGGGTTAAAAAAAAAAAAGGCAATGCAATTAAGGGGGAGCAAGGGCTTGACAAAGAAACTGTAACAGAATTTAGCTAAATTCTCTGGAGTTTGGATACAGAAGTTCTAAGATATTATGTCTGCCTTATACTGCTTACTCTGTCATACGTTTACCACATCAATCTATATTTAAAGTTTTTTAATAATGTAAAACAATACAGCATAATGTTCCTGCAACTACATTTTTACATACATGGGAAAATAATACTGACTTTATATCCTGCCTGCCAGTTTGCTTATTCGGAGAACAGCCTAAAAACATGAAGTGCAATGTAGCAGAGCAGAGCTAAGCGTTCTCTCTCCCTGTTCTCCTTCACGGTCTATGCTTTTTTAGCAGCATTTCTTAACAGAGCTGAGAAACGTGACTTTTGGACATATGTTAACATATTGTCTTCAGCTGAGCACACAAACACAGATGCACACTTGTTTCATGTGCGACTTCTGTCCTCATTAGTAATGCTTCTGCTACATCCCCTTCTACTGTAATGGGAATACTCATGAGTCATGTTGTGTACTTGCTGGAAAAATCAGAAGTTCAGGGCTTCCCATATCACTGCTAGACTGGATATAGAAAACTGAGACAAACTGCCTGAAAATTCCAAGGTTTCCCTCAAGTCAAAGGGAATTCTGCTTGCAAAGTGGATGACGGGTGGACCACGATATATATAATTTATAATACTAACAAGCCACCTCTTAAAAGCTGCAGAAATGCTTTTTCTTTAGGAATATTGCAAAGCTTTGATGACTTCTAGACTGAAAACATCATTAGGAGGCATGTTAGAAATCCCTGCTAGTGCCCATATCTTCATTTTTCAATATTTTTCAATATACCAGTAACAAAAATGTCTCCAATAAGGTAACAGGGAAAAAAACAAACACCAAAAATCCAAAACCAAACAAAAACACAACCACAAAACCAAACAACCAAAAAAAAAAAACCATAAAAAACCACCCAATAAACCTGAAAAATAAACCAAATATTAACCTGAAATGTCAACATTTCCTTACAAGTACAAAGTTTTTTCAAATAATAGTGACTTTATAAGGAAGAAAAAATAAAATCCCCATGGCATTGTTGGTTTCTGCGAGCTGACTTAAATGTTACTGTAAGAAAAAGAACAAGACATAGTCATGAAATTAATTTGAACATGGGCATCCAAAACTACAATTTTGCGTGACATTTTCCCATTATTTGCACCTCTGGAATCCATGAACAAGAGGAAGAGGACTTAAGGTAGGCTAAAGATGCAGTAATGCGTGGAACTGCAACACAGGAAAACAAATTCGAAAATTCGAGCACGGAGACTCCACCTCATCATGATTTAGTCACTTAATCAGAAGGCGCAAGCACCTAGCAAAGAAAGTTCCAGAACGGACCTTCGAAAATCACATTTTGTTCACATAACTATTGGTACTGGCTTTAAAAGAAAATGAGAAAAATGTTATTAGGGGCCAACTAAGCTAATTACAAATGAAAGGAGTAGGACGGAACTGCTTTCTTCCGTAAAAAAGCTAAGGAAATACATATTTGTGGAGATAGGCTGACAGGCGGAGCAAACTACACACTGCTTCCAACTCTATAAATATACCAGCCCAACTTACATGGAGATTGAGCTCAATTTCTGCTTTTATTTCTCAATGGATAACACATGATTTCAGAAAATAGATGACATGCTGGTGATCAGGAGAGGAGCAACACAGCCATACTCGATCCTCAACATGGCTCATTAAGATACTTGGCCTTGTTCACTGTAGGATTTTGTTGCTGGCTTCACTTTCAACGTTGCTGATTGCAGAAACACTTCAGAAAACACCAATTGCTTGTTGGGAACTGGTAACCATATGTCATCAGCCACAACAGAGAGATTTTCTCAAGGATTTCATCCTTCTTTGAATTGCAACCTCTGCACCACCAGTTACCTCTATATAATTTTCCTATTGGTAGGAAATTCCGTGATAAAAGGAGATGACTTGCTGGACCTCTGCTGAACCAGCTGCAGCCTGGGAGGGGAATCTGACAGCCATGTGTAGGGGAGGCACCCCTATTTTAAAATATGATGTTATTTAGATAGAGTTAAGAAGCCCTTTTTGCTGTAGACTACCTGCAATAACAGCCTCTTTACTGTAATTACTGAAAAAAAAGTTAAAGTTTATTCTCTGTTACTCGATTTGGAGCTAGCAATATAGTTTCTTCATGACTGCTTTGTTGATGCTTTTCCAGACAGCATTTTGCTTCAGCAGCGAGAAAAGATGGGGACAGTTGATCATACTGACACTTGTACTCTCACAGCCACCTTCCACACACACACAGAGATGCACAGCCACAGATGTTCATTTTTCACTCACAATTTTATTCAGTAAAAACACCTGAAGTAAATAGTGCATTCTTTCCCTGACAGACCAAATACGAAAAGAAATATCCAGAGTATATGAAAAGCAATAAAGATGTAACAACACAGGAGAGCAGGAAGGTATGAGCAGATGCTTTAAGTCAGTCCTTAGTTCCTCTAGCATCCATACTGTCTGCAACGGCAACTAGTCACAGATGCCCAAGGACAAGTCTAAGAACAGGACAAACATAGTGTGACAATTCCCCTATCGTAGCCTCCCAGCCTCTGGTAGTCTGTGGCATATGGACTCCCAGGCCAGAAGCATCATGACAGCATTTAATAAACTATTCCTTTTTGAATTATTCTGAATTTTTAACCCATGTCATCTTCTGACATCCAGATCACAACATTACAGACCCGTTAAACTCCCCTGCACTTTAATCCTTCCTTTTCTAGGCTGGAAAATCCCAAAGACTTCAGTTCTTCCTTAGAGAAGAGCAGCTGCTTTGTCATTCCTCAGAATTCCTCCCAGCTGTGCTACCATACACCAGCTATGCTCAGCATTCAAGGTCCAGACACATGACAGTGATGGTAGTAACTCCTATCTCAATACTTTTGGGTAAGCTAGAGCTCATTAAACTATCATTTCCATAAGGTGATTTGTAGTAACCCAAAATCCTCTTCCTGACAGGAGATGGTTACATTTTGTTATTGTATGAAAACTAAGCGCTGCTTTACTTCAAAATCAGTATTTCTATTTAATGTCTTGAATTTCATCTGCCACTTGAAATTTAAATCTTTCCCAAAATAAATTATCAACAAGTATTCCACAGCCACATCACACTGCAAATCTCTTTTTACCAGTGTAAAAAAAATTTCATTTTCCTATAAATTTATTTTTAAACAAAATCAATACCATTATTACAAGAGCACTTTGCTATGATTTTTATTTTTAAAATACAGTCATTACTAATGCAGTGAGATTGCTAAAGTAAGATGATCATTGAAGCACAATTGTATCAATGACCAACCACCACAGACATACTTTTCTCCAAAAAGGTTTCCCAAGGCAGGATAAACCCAAAGAAAGGAGCTACAGATGAACGGAGACAACATAGATAAAACCTCCAAGAGCACTTAAGCAGTAATCCCACGTACTGCCATCAGCATCAAAAGGAAATACAGCAGAGAGATAAAGTGTGCCCATAAATCCCATCCAAAAAATTGATTCACCACCAAAATAGAGTTTCTTCAGTTAGTAACATTTACAAATACAATCAGTGGTAAATAATATTTCAACCCAACAGAAGAGGTCGGAGAACTTGTCATCTGTCGATGAGGCTTCTTGCCAAGACACCTGAAATCTAGTAAACAAGGTACAGAAACAGCTTCTTTCAGAGACAATGAAATGAAGCCTAAATAGATTTGAGACTAGATGTAGTTCTCTTCAAGGACATGATCTTCCTAATGTTCTCATAAAGGTTTGTACATGAGACAAGTGAAGAACACATCTACGTAACAGTAAAATTGAATTGAAAATTCTAATTTCAAATTGAACTTCAAAAAAATAACCAAAAGCCAGAGATCAAGCAAAGCAGAGCCAGCAAAGGAAAGTAATTAATTTGGTGCAAGTTCCCAAGGTAAGAGATCACAGAAAACATGGTCTCCAAAAGTCCTGAGTTGAAAAATAATGAAAAATCTTAAAAATAATTTAATTACAATAGCATGCAGTTATGCTCATATTAAGTAGTTTTGGATGAAGGCGTTTCATTTACAGCCTGTGCTTGCTATTTCACCTTCAGTAATTTTAGTACACACTAACATTTATCCAACTGTAGCCACAAAGCGGTCCCCAAAACCCTCAAAATTAAGAAAAAGCTGCCACTGAAACCTTGCCATTCTACGGCTGTTTACAGCCCTTCTGTGCACACAGTTGCATTAAAGCTCACTATAAAAACTGTGGTGTTGAAAATCTACCTAATTACAAAAAAAATTCACCGCAAAAGATCCTGTTCACCTACTGAGGGCACAGATGAAAAATAGACTAATCTCTTCCTGACCTAATCACAATTTATCACTCTTAGTATATAGATCTCGCTTTTTTAATTACAACACATTTTCTTAGCATGAAAAACCCTAAATAAACAAAGCTCTGCAAAAGTCTTAAGGCAGTTTAAAGCATGACTGCCTTCAGCTCTCTGTGCCACCAGGATTAATTCCAGGTAGTAGAAGCATCAACAGAGGACACGCAGACGCTCCAGCCACAGCAGCATTCCCTGACACTGCTGAAGCTGGGTTTGTGCTACGCTGCCAGACTGGCCTGAAACAACCAAGGGAAGAAGAGGCGGGGTGCAGGCATGTCTCATTCTGCTGCTGAAACGGTGCTGATTCAAACCACCGCCGGCTTAGTCACCAAACATGAATCAGGTTTAAATGGCACGTCATACTGACACGGGTCCCCGCAGGAAACAGGGGATATGCATATTCCAAAGCGACGTGAGTGTTTGGAGTTTGACCATCTTCTTTGAAGCACAGATGTGAACAAGACTGAGTAACGGAGTGTCATTAAGGTAAACTACCGAAAGAATAAATGTCACTTGTTCTCAGTGTTTGGCTCCCCACAGCCACAACCTCACCTGGGCTCATCTGATGTCATCATTTCACGTGTCAGATGAGGAGCAGTCCGTCTGAGGAACAGTCAGCTCTGCTGCCTCAACACACAGCTCCTATAGCTGTCTCCCCACAAGAGAATAGCTAATGAGGACATGTGTGATAATATCCCTTAATAAACACCAAAAACCTGTGGGTGCAGCAAGTGTCTTTCTGCCTGATGGTGGAAAATATGATGTGTCCATTTACAACTCTAAATGTATATGTCACACAGAAGAACTTTTAAATAATACATGCAAAAGCACAACTAACAGTGGAGAGATCACACAAGGACTACAAACCCTCACCTGGCACAGGTATTTGAAGACTTTCCTGCTTAAAGTGTTTGAAATTTTAAGTAGTACAGGTTGCACAAGCACCATACTTTGTTCTCTCCCTTTTATACTTTCCCAAACCATAACACTTTCATTTAACTGTCTCATAAAATGGACTTCTCCTATGAAGAAAAGGATTTGTGCTTATTTGAATAACCTGAAGAATAAAAATACATAAAAAAATACCAAAAAGCATTATCTTTTTCTTTTTTTTTTTTAAAGAAAGTGAAACAAAAAGAATGCTGTCAAGACACAGAAATGCCCTCACATGACAGCTTTCAAGTTTGCCCTTCTCAAAACCTTTTGTGTTTTGTTCACTTTCTCTAATACTGATGGTTACAAAATTTGGATTGCGAGCTTTGAGGTAGGGATGAACATCGGATACAGAAAGTGAAACTCTTTGCCATGGTGATTATTGCACTTACAATAGTTTTGTTTTGATCAGAGTTAACTTTTTCTCTGTTCAGAGCAAGTCACAGAGTGACTGAACTGAAAAGCCCTCAGAACTGCTGTCGCATTCTTCTCAGGAGGGTTAAGTTTGGCAGTGGCCAGCATAAGGCTGTGATAAAATCCTGAAGATCTCCAGGCATTTTCACTGTCTGAAATTGCTTCTCCTAGCCTCCTGTCAGTACAGCTGAAAGTACTGAGGTTTCCTTATATTCATCTGACCTTTCACAGTACTTGGACAAAAGAAAAATCCACAGAAATTATGGATGTATAAGTGAGGGGGTATTTAGTATTTATTTTCTCGAGGCTGTGCTGGGGCACAGAGCCAGTAACAGCTTCTTCTGCATTCACATACTGTTCCTTTAGCACTTAAAGCTCATGGAGCTCAAATGATTTTCCTAATATCAGATCGAGAAAGGAGTCATTTCATTTAAGAAGGATGAGAAAAATATGAAGAGGAAGCTACTCTTAACTATCCTCCTTAAACTGCTTTCTCTCCATAAATCTACATGAATGGTATAGAATTTTGTTAACAAAAATGCTTAATGATTGCAGAGATCTATGTATAAATTCAGCACATACTTTAAAAAAAAAACCCAAAACCTAAACATTTATGTTAGGAGGAGAAAAAAATTAAAAGATTTTACTTGAACTCCATATTTGGTTTAGCAAAAATCATTTAGTCTTTGGAAAAAACTGTCTTTAAGCAACGTTGCGAGAGGAAAACATCACTTCAGTGGTGCTTCCATTTCTGGAAAGGCCTAAAAATGAATTGGGAGCTAGTTAACATAGTCATGCTTGGTTTTGCCGCTCAAATGACATAAAATATTTAATTCAAAAAACCCCGACAAAATAAATCCAATCCAGTTCTTTAGTAGAATGATGCACCAGCCCATCTATAAAACAGCCTGAAGAGAGACAAAGGTAACGAGGAGGGCATGAAGTCAAAAGCTTAAGCTTATCTTTTTGGTGACAGGAACAGTAAAATGGAAAGATCTGCAAATGAGAGGATGCTGGAGGATGGCTGGGGAGGCTACTGCCACCTTCACTGACATCCTTCCCCCACGGCAGTGCTGGCCTCATTGCATCTCTGGCACTGTTCTTTGGCAAAGTCAGTCCCGGGACCATCGTGTTGCTAGGCACGCCGCGACCCAGTTTGAGACCAGCTCAAGGGATATTCCCAGCACCAGTGGTGGTGGCTTGGATTCAGAGATACAGATCCTCAGCATACAAACAGCATCATTAAAAAAAAAAAAAA
>VWZY01003035.1:228415-258054 GCA_013399075.1 Chloroceryle aenea
TGAGGGCCCCGAGACCTGCGCGGGCAGGGCGCGGAGCTCCAGTCCCGAGCGGGCAAACCCCCAAAGAATCGGGCAGTACACTCAGAAAAACAAACCAAACCCTTCCATCCTCTCTTGTCGCGATATACACGCATATATACATGCATAGACATTTACAAACCGCCATCATCCCCTCGTTAAAGCGTTTAGCAAAAGTTACTCTCAGATTACTAATTTCACGCACCTCTTTCATATGTTGCCCGCAAACGTTTGGCTTGGAAAAGTATTTGCTATGGTTCAACACATATTTTCTCGTCTTGATTAAAAGTCAAAATTACAGTCCCCTAAAAATTAATCATCTCCATACTTAGGGGAGATTTATTTTAAAACTTGTCTACAGCTGGTTTCGGTACCGTACCAGCTTTTAATTGCTTCAACCGATGGCAAACACCGGTTTAAGTACTTGGGAGCGACACATTATTTTTCAAAGCACAGACTTTTTAACCCAATTAACCGATCTCTCCATTCAAGCGAATGGATGCTGCTATTCCCTGATTAAGGACTCGGAACTTCTGTTTACTTCCTAAAAATAAAAGACTAACAGAAGTACATAATCAACAGAAGTAACATAATCAAAGTTATCTCCCAGAGACACTCCGAACGTCCTTAGACACAGAGAGAAGCAGCAAACCGAGATACCAACGCACCAACCACGACACAGCATTTTGGACTATAGATCGGCAGAATACGTGTGTCAGGAAGGGTTATCAGAGGCTTTAACAAACGAAGTCATTAGAAACTACAGCGATTTAAATTCTTTCAGTTCCAAGGCAAACCACAGGCAAAATTTTAATAAGCTGCTCCTGGGTTAACATCTTGTATTTCAAGCATAGCCTGGAGCAAATATTCAAGGCTGAATGACAAGTCTGTAGCAATGTGAAGCAGCATAAAATGCAGCAGCATGAGAGTGGATTGCAATAACAGCGTGTGGTAATTCCAAATTCTTCCATCGAAGGATTTAAGGAAAAAAAAAATTAAAATTACTCCGATACCTCAGAGCTGTAAATGGCTGCAACAACAGATTTAATGACTAAATTTAGTCCCCGAGCACAGCTTTAAGCCCTAGCTATCCATACCACCGGCAGAACAATAGGAAGCAATTTTTATTCCTCCTCTTCCCACTCCTCCTGTGGGGGAGGAAGAGGAGAACAAACACTGGTGTGCACAGGCATGGCAGCAACCAGCATTTCTCCCCTCCCTGGGCCAGTTTGTGGTGGGCACCACAGAAATGAAGGCCCAAAATATCTTACAATGGGTGTCAGGAAGACCCAAAGATATGAGGACATGTTAGATAAGCAAAGATATGGTCTAAAATTAAGCGGGCCACAGAAACGACCTGCTCGGTGCATCCTGTTCAATACAGATTTGAATACTGGGAACTAATAAAGCTTCCAGAGGTTCTGGTGACCACCGAGTCACCCCACTCACCGGTCAGATCCAGCTGATGTACACAACCACAGTGCCTGTTGCTGCCTGCTCACAGCACCCAACTCTGATAACAAGCACTCCCATCAGCCAAATATTTGAAGTCTTGTACAAGAAACCTGGATCCTGCTCAGCAGCTAAGAGGGAACAGAAAAATCAATGGCAACCTCTGCCGGTTGGTTTTCAATGCAAGTAAAATGCTTCCCTCTCAGAAATTGTAATTAAAGGGACAAAGTGATTCAAAAGCAAGGAAGTTTGATTTCTTTCTTTGGGGAAATACAAAGCAGGCTTCCTTCACTACCAGAAAAAAAAAAAAAAGCAGCTGCCAAGTGGCTTTGTCACCTCAGCTACTCCCAGAGCCCAGCTCCCGATGGCATTTTCCAAGAAGCAGCAGAGCAATCGGCAGCAGACTGACTGCGCTGACTTGGACTGTATTTTACGTATGTTTGGAGGCAAGTGGAAATTAAAGCAGAACTCGGCTAGCCCTGACGAAACTACTGAATTACAGACAGAATTCAACAAGATGTGCCAATACTGGAATGTTATATCAGAGGCAGCACATTAAAAACCTATATGGAAAAAGTTTTCTGTCTGGAGACTGGAGATACACTAGAGACTCTGACACAGTTTTAAACTAAATGTGCTTCAGATTTTATTTTTTTTTACTTGCTCATAAAGAAAGGAAGGGAGAAAGAGAGAACAGTTTCACTGGAAGAATTTAATGGCTGTCACCAAGGTAGTGTCTTACATGGTGCATAAATTCTATAGCTGGTTAGGGCCAGCAGAAGGACTGAGCACTCTTCAAGCTGAAGAGAAGGAGCAATTCCACACCTTCTTTACAAATGACATAAACCAGAAACAACAAAAGTCACCATCCAAAACAGAAGACTCTCACCATCTGATACTGATGAAAAGAGAGGAGACGTGGTAGGAGATTGTGCTTTGTATGCAAAAGGAAAGCCTGTGAAAGCAGTTGTGATGGTGTGACCCTGTTCGGAAACGAGGTAAAGCTGCTCAGAGAAAGTCCATACAGAGGTATATCTAGAAGCTCCAAGCAAGGAAACAAAGCAAGGTCAAAGCAAGGTCAACTTCCAAGTCAGGTCCAACAACAAATTTTGGCCAGGTTGCACTGGGTCCTGTCTTGCTGAGCTGTGAACATCTCCAAGGATAGAGCTTTCACAGCCTGCATGGGCCCCTGGTCTAGTATTTGGCCACTCTCACTGCAACTTCCACTATCAGCTGAGTTTTTCTTGTTGCAGTTTGTCTTCATCCTCATCAAGACTTGCTTGAGCCAGCAGTACAAACCCAGAAGTGGTAGTCTTCAAGGAAACTGCATTATCTTGTAGACCGCTTAAACCCAGGAAATATTTCTCAACCTGATAGCAAAACTGATAAATGAGACTACCACAGATCAGCTTCCTTCCCTTCTCCCTCCCACCCCATGGTCACAAAGAATGCCATAAATCATTTTACAGTGCTATGGCAGACATACCCCTGTGACAGCAAAAAAGAGCAAGTGATACAAGAGTTACACAACTACATTTCTGATGCCCAGATGATCTTGTGTGGCACTTACCTCACTGTTACAGGAAAAAAATATCCCCAAAGCCTACAGGAGCCTTGTCTGAGCTGAAGGTGGCAGGAGGGAGATATGATTCTTGTTCCCTACTCCGCTCTTCAAGACCTCACCTGGAGTACTGCATCCAGCTCTGGAGCCCACAGCACAAGAAGGACATGGACCTGATGAAGTGTGTCCAGAAAAGGGTCACAAAAATGGTCAAAGGACTTGAGCACCTCTCTTGCAAAGGCAGGCTGACAGAGATGGGGTTTTTCAGCCTGGAGAAAAGCAGGCTCTGGGAAGACCTTATTGTGGCTTTCCAGTATTTGAAGGGGACCTACAAGAAAGCTGGGGAGGGACTTTTTACAAGGGCTTGTAGTGATAGGATGAGGTTTAATGGATTTGAACTGGAAGAATGTAGATTTAGATTGGAAATAAGAAGGAAATTCTTCACACCGAGGGTAGTGAGACACTGAACAGGTTAACCAGGGAAGCCATGGATGCTCCATCACTGGAAGTGTTGAAGGCCAGGGGTGGAGGGGGCTTTGAGCAACCTGGTCTAGTGGGAGGTGTCCCTGCCTGTGGCAGGAGGGTTGGAACTAGATGATCTTTAAGGTCCCTTCCAACCCAAACCATTCTATGATTATGCAAGGCAAAACTGAGCTTGATTGCAGTAATAGAGCAAGTTCTATAAGGTGGGGAAGAAGGAAGGGGCCAGGATAATTTGGCGTGTAGGGTTCAGGTAAGAGGCTGAACCTTTCTAGATGGGATGTGGAAGGGAACTAATGTTCCCTTTTCCTCTGACTACTACTGCAGCAGGTGCGGTTTCCACTTGCTTCTCTGCTGGACTCACAGCCCCAGTCTCCTTTTGCAGTACTGTTTCTAATGAAGCAAATATTAGACAGTATCATATAAATGTTAGGTAATTAGGATGCTGTGATGCAGAACAAGAAATTGGCAAAAAATACTTCCCCCCGCCTCCCCCCCCGGGTTGTGGCAGATCAGTAGGGAAATATGGGCATTCATATTTGCAAGTTTATTGTGCACTCCTTTATTGCTGTTATTTAACAGTTACATCAAACACTTCTAAAGTTTGAGGCTTTTAAATTATCTACTAACATTTTTCATGTATTTAATAAATATTAATCAAGTTTTCTGAATAAATTGCTATAATCTCCCTTTAAACATTACTACCTGTGATGTCACAGATTAGATGGTTACTTTTCTGAATTTTACATTAAAGAACATTTTTCTTCAGGAGGAGCTTCCCTCATATTAATGCTGCTACGGACAGACAGAATTCACTTTAGAAGCTCAACTCAGCGCAGCAAATACTACCAAACTTCTGCACCTCAAATCAATAGAAATAAAACACCGTGCAATAAACTATGAAGAAGTGAATTTATTTCAGGGAAATGCTGAGAAGTCTGATGAATGGTGATAATTAGCATTTTTCAGGAATTACACATGGCATTTGCTTTAATCAAATAGCACTTAAGCTACAGAAGGATGCTATTCCCTAACTGACCACATGGAATAAGAAATACTCCAAAATGAATGAGAATGGACATTGGAATGAAACCAATAAAAAAAACTTAGGATCGTATGAAAAATAAAAAATGAAATATGGGTCCTCAGTTTCATGCATCATCCACCATCCACCTGCTCTTAAACTATCAGTAGTTAAAAAAGAAACCGAGAAAAGTGTACTGACACAAGAATACAGGCTTACTACCTACCACTCCTCCAGGCATCCCAACGGAGGGCCCTGATACTGACACTGCTTTTCCTTCAGCTCCTGCTAACATGCCTAACGGTTAGGTAGTGGTTTGGGAAAGCACACTGACAGTCTGAAAGAACATACATTTCGTTCAAAACTGCCCCTCTGCATTTCAAGTCCTTAAATGAACCCATGTCCTACCAAAAAACACAGCCTCAACACATGGAAGTCCGTTAGAATGAGCGGAAACAAACTAGCTGTTCATTGCACTGCTTTTATGAGGTGATTAAAATGCTCACCTGTTAAACCACAGGACAAAAGACAGCAATTAAGAGAACTGCAAATGAAGAAATACTGAGATGTAGAGAATCATCTGAGCAGAGCAGGTGGCATTACCCTTTGTTTCCTATGGGAATCATTCCTCATATTTTAAAATAATACTTAAAAGATTAAATACTGCATTCATTCAAACTTTTTAGAGGCATGTTCTGATATAGCTGCACTAATACTTTTGCCTCTGCCAAGCCAGGAATTACATTTCATAGGTACTGGTATTCTACATGCCTATCACAAATGGGCACCAGGAAAGAGTATGTTCAAAAGGATTCCAGTTGACTTGGCAGAAGCATAAACTCAGTCGGTATTGGTAGTAATTCCATTTCAGCAGAGCTAGAAGAACAGATTTTAAGGCTGCTAATATAAAAAAAAAAATCCCAAACACTGTGATCACCTACTTTGATTTTTCACATGCTGCAAGCCAAAGAGCTCTCTTAAACTACAGCATGACCTTTTAAAAGGCAACCAACTTTGATTTAATGAGTTCAAATGATGAATAATTTATTGCAGCCTTGATTAGGAAGCCAAGTTCTAGGGCCTGTGCAAAAGCAACTACTAAGATATGAATACAAGGATCAAACCCATATATACATCTGTCACAGGCTTTCAAAACCACAAGTTTGGATGCACTGAAGAATAAAGTTGGAGTACACATAAATGGGAATTTCATTCTTCACTGTCTTTTGAAAACAAAACTAGTTGAACCCAGTATTACTTCTCTAGCTTCTCCCAAGAGCAGTGTTTCTACTTTATCCTCAAAGCACTCTTCAGGACTCAAAGCCAAGGCTACACATCTATAAACCACTGTGGTCAACAGTGCACACGCTTCCAAATCCTTCTCTATCCCCGCACCACACTCCTGAACGTCACAATGACAAACCTGCGTGACAAAAACCTGCTCAACATAACCTCTGGCAACTTGTAATCTCTACTGAAAGCTACAAGTCAAGCTAACACTCGTGTGCATAATTTACCATCTTCTCAAAAATATCTTCAAATACTCCAGAATTACCCACTTCACTCCCAATTGCGTTTCCTAAAAACTGTTAGCTGGCAGCTACCACCGTGTGACAGATTCACAGACGCGTGTCAAACAGATTCAAATTCTCTTCTCAGGGATGTGGCTTAGGTTAAATGGTCGCAGTACGTTCTCCAAAGCATCCAAGTCTAATCTAGCTGGGCTGGCTAGAAGCGCGTGCCTAGTCACATGGACAATTTACATTTTGATTTGCGTACATAATTGGCACATTCCACCCTAAATTTTTCCTTTAATAGATTTTTAAAAATAGTCCTTCCTCAAGGAGACAAGAGGTGGCATAGAAAAACACTGAACAACTAGGAGAAAAAGTCATCATTTCAACTCTCGGTGTACACAAAAATCAGTTAACAGCTAAAGACTCACTCTTGGTTTTAGTGAAAGATCTCCTGAGAAGCAGGTGGTACTGCTCCCAAATCTGGACTGTTAAATCCAATTCCACTATTTCTTGAGAACAATAAAGCTGAAAACAATCAATGTAAATGGTGAAATTTAGAAGACTATCTTTAAACAAAGTGTTACTCAGTATTACTATTCTACCATTTTTGTGAAGAAATGGAGAAAAGGAACATGGAAAGGATATGGCATGAAAACTATTTATAAACTGAAGCGTGGCACAATTTCTTTTTATGGATTTTAAGCTCAGCTTCATTTAGACCAAATTTTCCTCCCAGCTGGAACTGCTGAAGAGGTATCACTTATATTCTCTTCCAGCACAGAGTCTATATCAGCACACACTTGCATCAATAACCATATATGAGAAAAGATTGAGAATAGCTTCTTACCAAGAGCAGTCTAGAAGAAAAACGTTGCACACATCAAACACTCGGACATGGAACCCAGCAGTGATTGATGTTTAGAAAATGCCACTGAGAGTTAGATTTACAGATTTTTATTCCCCCCAAGTTAAAAATTAGCTAATTAAAATTTATAAAATCATCTCACATCTGATAACTATGCTTCAAGTTTAATAACATCTAAATACATTCAACTTCCACTAACTAGCCAATTTTGTCTTAAATTACTTTGATTGTCTTAGATAATGAGGACATCTATATTTATAGCTAGAAATTGGCACATGTAAAATGTTATGTGAACTGAGACATTATTTTCTTTATTCAAACAGAAATACCAAACCTGACATTATTTGCCACCTCCAAGAAAAAAAAAAAATTAAACATGTACTTTATCAGCACTAAAAATAGGTTTAAGACGACATTTTTGAGATCTAGAAGTCCTTTTGGAAAGGACACAATCAGGGAAGATAGAAGTCAAATCTTCAGATTAAGTTCAAGTCCAACTTCTTTCACCAGTGTTAAATTCATACATAAACCTTTCCCCTCTGCTCAAAATTATGGCTTGAAGCTAAATATCAGTCTCTTAACTGGTATATTTTTAAGACATATCCCACATAACTACCCAAATCTCAGCATACCAACACACTGAACTAAATCCTTGCTTCTAACTAATTGACAATATGCCTGGAAGGGGCCGTAGTGGTAGAGATGGAAGCACTGGCTCCTACCTGTTGTATTTGCATGGGATACTAGTGGCCATCATTTTTACATGGCCACTAGAATTTCTTTGGCTTGAAAAGGCGCACGGCGTGTTTCCTGAACACCCTTCTTCCCAGCATATCCGTAACATTTGCTGTGGAACAAGCTGAGTGCGATTTGTTCTCAGACTTTTAATGAAAGGTAAGATGAAGAATGACAGGACAAAAAGGGAGTTACTTGCTGCAAAACTTTAACGGTAATCTTGAAAGCAATACTACAGTAAGGAAAAAGAAAACAACCAGCCAAACTGAAAGAGGGACAATTTCTGATAGCATAAGAAAAATGCTTCCCTTGTCAGTAGAAGTTGCCTCTACTTTATTTACAGCCATCCCATATAATGAAATAAAGATACTGGAAATTATTCTTCAAAAGTTACTGTTTTTCTAATGGAACTAACTACGACACATAAAAATGAAATCCCAACAGCAATTTTCTACAAAGAAAAGCAATTTGCATTCATTTTTCTGAGTAAGTTCTGAAAATACTCAGTTAGAAAAATGCCATAGAAATTGAATAAGGCTAGATTAAAAATAAAAAAATAATATATTTTTCAGCTTATGTGTTAACTAAAGTGTTCACAGGGGAAGAGCTTTGCTACATTTCCTTTTCCCCCACAAGAAGGTTCTTTATAAAACAAAGCAAAAAAAATAAAATAAAAAAGTAGAGAAAAAAAGGGTTACATTCAAAAAAAGCTATATTTTATTGTTATGGCAACTGATGTGCTAAAAATAAAGAAATAAAGTTGTTATGGCAACTAGAATTTTAAAGCCAGTCCAAAGTAGAATAATCAAACATTCTGCTGGCTTAAAATGTAACGTCTATGACTCAATTTTCAGAACAAGCTTTAGAGACATGTAGTGGTTGAGGTTTTTTTTGGATCCTGCCTTAGAGATCACAATTAATAGAAGTTGCAGAGAATTCTGCAAAGTACAAGGGAGGAAATCAAGGTGAACAGAAAATTAGTCATTTGCTGTTCTCATGGTCAGTAGGAAGAAACACACAGATCTTAGACTACTTATTTAACATCCTGGTGACCTCACCTAGATCCATATAATCTATCAGCTTATTAAAATAAACAGCAATAGGACAGTATTCGTGTCAGTCATCACTATTATTGAAAGACACTATATAACTAAAAGTTACTTCATGATTTTAAATTAACAACTGAAAAACTAGGGAATACCAAACAAAACTGACTTGCCTGAAGCAGCAGAGTTCTGCCCCTGTTTATGTATGGAATTATAAAGATGACTCTAATGACAAGATCAGAACATATTTAAATTTCTGATACATGCTTGATCATCGTTACAGGGCTCCTTGTTATGCCAGCACTTCCACAGCAATCTTGGAGAATTCACTGTCTCCCAACACTTGTCAGACTGTCAAAATTGCTACTTTTATTAAAAAAATTTAACAGAACTGTGTGCACTGTGAAATGTTCCAAAGCCCATTCTCAGATAAGCCTTAATTAATACCAAGCAAAGTATTTAACAGATACTTCAGAGAATTAGGACTAGAAACAGTACCTTATCATGGCAATATCTGCATTGGAACCATGTATGCAGCATGTGCCAGCATCCCAGTGTAAGATGGTATTTTAGCACACTATGTGCTTTCTGTTTTGTCTTCACTGCAGTTAATCAAGTTTCCTGCTAGTGTTACTTGTTACTCTTTTCTAACCCATACGAAAAGTCTCTTGGCCCAGTCCATGAGAGCTGCTGGCATGCAGGAGCAGCACGGCCAATCACACAAATCAAAGTCAGGTTCCTCCTCCACTTGTACTAACGGGAAAAGAAGCAGATTAACACACTGGAAATTCCAACACCACACAGGGCAGTGCAGCCGGGATGACACAGACAAATGTAAGTATATTTTTGTAGTTTTGCTTCGCCAGCCTCAGCATTACTCCTTGAGGCTAGATACACCAGAAACTCATTCCGTCTTAAGCATCACATAAAGCCACAGGTATTTCTAGACAAGCAAATAATGTTGGAAAATGTGTTTACTAAGGAATCTGTGATAAAGCCAAAAGCTTCTGCAAAGGAAACTCCATGTACAAAAGTCACTAAACATAAATTTTTAGCAGCCAGGATAAGTCTTAGACATATGAATATGAAAGCTCTGAATCAAAGTTTTGGAAGTTTTCTTTCTAATGCTTAGACTAAAGGAACCAGGCTGAGTATTTTTAAGGCTTGTTGCTGACTCAACCAGCTACTGAACACAAAGACATGCTGTTCTGAGCTTTCTATGAAATTAAGTTTCCTCATCGTAGAATACTCTACACTTGGTAGCCTGAAATGTAAGTCTCGAGTTCAAAGCAAATGTGCAACAGTCCAAATGTCACTCTGCTTAACTGACAGCTATGTAAATCCATCGCCTGCATTCAGCATCCAGGGGTCGCGTTTCTTGTTATATCAAGTATTGCCATTCTGCACTGAATAGACATATATCTATAAAACCAGCCCAAAATAATATTTACTCTAACATTTTCAGGCACATTTTATCCCTAACATGTGCTTCTATATTTTCAGTTTTCCATAAAACAAAAATTGGAGCGCAAACATTTTCATAGAAGGGCAAAGGAAGTCCTGGAAGGTGTGACAGCAAAGACCAGAAGTGCTTTCTGAAATTAAATTTACAAATTCAGGAAAGAAAGGTGACATCGTTCCAAAAGCTACCTCTAACTCCCTTCCCATGTAGATAGCAAGCAGCAGAGACTTAACTGCAGTGTTACATTAAAGCTAACGAAGGTTAACTGAAGGCTGTCTCAAACGTGGCCTCACCTTGTCCTTCTGCCCTACCCCAGCTACACACTCCCAACTCACCCCTTACACCACAGCTACACAGTGAATCACAGTGAAATAGGGGGAAGGAAGTTTTCTAAATAAAAATCTACAAATTACTGTGCCTGCAAACGCTAGATAGAGTACACAGAACAGACGGAATATGCAGTGAAATGAACCTCTTCTGGCAAGCGCACAGCCTGGGTAAGTCATGGACTCAAACCACACCCCTCATACACAACAATACAGTTCTAGATTCATGCTGTACATTGGACTGCCTAGTCAAAAAAGGGCTGTATCTTGAAACTGGATTGCTTTTGAGACAAAGGAGCCATATGAAGATGGCTTTGTCATGTGCAGCATACGATTAAAAACCATGAAGCTCCGTATCATCAATATTTAGTTGTCAGTTTAAAAACAACCGATGAAAATTCAGAACAAGGAAAAAAAAAATGTAGCTGCCAAAATATTTGGGTATGTCTCCAGAAACCTACCTAACAGATTATTAGAAAGAGTATACACACAGGATCAGACTGCAGCTGATCTCCTTTGGTTAGTTTACCTCAGCAGCTGCACATTTGCTTGCTGATAGGGGAAATTACTCTTAATTGGTATGAGCACACTCATCACTACACAGGAAAAACAACAACAACCACCACCACCACCACCACCACCACCCCACCCCTGTTTAAGGGATACAGGGATACAGAAGATTTAGAGGTCTCCTCTCTTCTGAAGTGATTACTTTAAAATCTACTTAAGGCCCCTTAGAAGAATAACCTGAACAACATAAAAATAATAGTGTCATTGGGGTTTTACCACAAAGTCTTCATACCTAAAGGTAGCAGAAGTCATCAGAATTTCCCCCCTATTAAATTCCAGTTTGAAATTCAGTGATGTATCCATCACTTACGCATGCTTTAGCTATTCTACACCCGCAGCTCAAGCCTTTTCTGTTACTCATTTCAATTACTGTGGGTTGCCCACTGCTGACTGCACACTGTGACTGTATAACATGTTTTAAGAAAACATGTTTTAAGAAAACATGTTTTAAGAAAATGTTGACCGCTAGTACTGTTGGTAACCAAGGTATTTTAAGAGACTTTAAACACCAACTGGGATTCCTGGAGAAATTAAAAAAAGGTAGATATAAAATATACTTTTGGATCCTCCGATTCATTCTTGGTGTTCCTCTCTAAGCACTTAGAGCTCTCTTTAATTCTTATGGCATCAAACATGTTGAAACCGGTGCAATTAATAGTCATGAAAAAGTGGTTTGCTCTCAAATAAATGTGACTATTGTATGAAAGGTAATGTTTCACAGGAAGTTCTGTTTACTTGAGAAACTGACTTCCGCACCTTTTCCTGTGTAAGCAATTTTGGGACCCCAGATAAGGCTTTTGGAGAAAGCAGTTCCTGGTGGTCTGAAACAACCTTGCAAAAAAGTCATGTAACAGAATCTACAAGGAAGTTGCTCTCAGCTTTGGTTCGGACACAAACTACTCCAAATACAAACTGCAGCTAGCAATTTCGATTTTCAAGAGATGTAGTCATTTTTAGATGCAGTCACTGCATTTGCACGCGCAAGCCACTTGCACATGCCAAACGTGGCAGCTCGGCAATGCAGCGACACACAAACGCCCCTCCTATTTCAAAGTCAGACTGCGGCTGGCCTGGAATTCTTTTGAAGACTAACATTGCTGGGTCAACTACATCTGCAAAACCAGAAATTAGTCAGCCTTACAAACAAGGCCTTTAAAATCCCATTCCTGGTCTGAGTCTGAGTCTGGTCTGAGTGCAGACTTCTGACACTATATTCCTCTCATTCTAACTGCTCTGTTAGTCAGAAAACTCTGGTGTTTGTCTCTTCCCATCACCTTCAATAGCTCCAGCCCTTGAGTAAGGCAAGGCAGCCTCTGGAATGCCAGTTATACAACCTTTGTTTTAAAGCAGAGGCTGGTTATGAGGAAGTGAATTTTAGATGCAAGAGTACCAAGAGAAGGCTGATTGTTTAAAAAATAAATAAATTATGCCCTCAGGTACTGCAGCTCTCTTGTACTGGTCCATGTATGCAAGTTTGCCTTTTCCAAGCAGTGCCCTACGCTGCAAGAGATGCACACAGACAGAACGAATATCATCACAAAGACAAGGCACATGGCAGAGAACTTCAGAAATGAGCCAGCTTTCCTCAGTGGTGTAGAATATCATCCTTTAAACCATCTTCTTACTATGGCTGCTCTTTCAGTGTTATTAATGTTACAAGAAAAGTGAACACTTATTACGAAAGCAATATTCAAATCAAACTGAGATGCCCATTAATGTTTTATCTAGGACAGAGCATCATGGATTTTAAAACAAGCTCTGAGGTGCCAAGCATTTACCAGAACCACCAGCTGTTACCGCACACCTGACCGTAAAGAAATAACAAGACACTGAGACATCCCCACTCCATCCTACCAAACAAAACTCTTTCTTTCTGCATCAATATACATATATTTGGAGTCTACGAGACTATCAGTTTTAATATCAATTCTTCTATCAATTAAACCTATCAATTAAACCTATTTGGCCCATACTACTGATAGTACGTAAAGCTTTAGCATTCTGTTGGCAACAATGGGCAACTACGCTCCCCTGGTTTTGCAGATAACAGATTCTAATTTCACATCAACAAAACAGAATGCTGTCTCCAAGAGGGCAAATGCAAATCACAACTGAACTCTACCCATCAGAACAAACGTGCCAATTTATGTGACTTTTAGAAGCAGGTGGTCATGCAGCACCCTAAGAGCCAGGAGTGGTATTGAGAGTGTCATTTTAGTGTTATCGTAAGTGGCTACAGATGGAAAAGAAATTGCAGGAAAATACTTAATGTGGCAGAACTTTTTATATATGCAGACCCATGAAGAAAAGGATTATTGGTGTTATTTTCCACTTCAAATATCATACAGAAAAGTTGAAATTAAGATGACATAAAAATAAAATATACTAATGGATGCTATTCCTTTTCTTCCTAAAAGAGCTGTCATTAAATTGAAGAATTTTATTGAAGATGAAGAATGAGCACAAGATTTTCCCTTTTGTGCACGCAAAATTGAAAGATTTTCTCCATATGAACTCTAAATGGATCAAAACTTGGCAAATTAAATTCACCTTAGGGACATTTTATTCCTGAGTTTGTAAGGGTAATATTAACATTTACTATGAAACTAGGTACGCTGGTACATTCATAATAAACTAAGCCTTTTATCTGAAGTCTGAATTTAAACGAAGCTATTTAAGGAATTAAAATTCTGTCAACTTCTGCTCTTCAGAGGCAATATTTTTTTTTCATTAATTTCTAGTAAGTATTTTCAGTTCACATATGCTTTATTCCACCACAGCATGTGGCACCACTTAAAAGAATTCAAACAACTGGAATAAGGTAACTGGCAGCACTGACAGCACAACTTCTATCACAAATGAGGCATCCTATCAATCCAACCAGCAGAGGATCTGGTTCTTCTCTACAAAGCACATTACATTGTAAAAATATCAAGAAGCTACTTGCTGTGAAATATACAATCTCTGTCTAAGAGTGAAGTAACAGTCATGCTATGTCTAGCCTTTGAGAAAGGGTGGAGAGAAGTAACGCTGAAGACACTGCCCACAGATACTGAATTTAAAAGAAACATGAAATTGGAAAAACTGCACACGTGTCAAAGTGATCAGTTCCTCTGGAATTGTCTTGCTTAGTATCTCGAGTATCTCATTGAAAAAAAACTCTAATAAAATAATTATGGGTTACCTCTCAGCCATCAAAAAAAAAAACCCACAACTTTTTTATAATTATCCTCATCTAGTAGGATCTTTTGTAACTGATAAGCATATAGTTGTTTTGTTCTTGGTATCTGCTCTCTCTAAAAGTTAAAGGAGACCATTCCTAATGAGTAGGGAGAACAAATAAAGACGCAAAGAAAAAACTTGAACAATAGAAATAAGGAAGATCAGCATTTCTGAAACTTTTAACTTAGATCGCTGGGAAATTTGTGCTGTACAAAAAAAGATGGGCACGTTGCATTTCAAATATTAGTAATCACAAATTGGGCCAGGTACCACCTTTGAAAATTTCAGGACACTTTCTTGCAAAAGGGGTGAGCTTTATAATTTCCAGTAGGCTATTTGCCATAAAGCACATGTGTCAGCAGAAAAGATGGTAGCTGTTCCAGGTTTGGCTGTAGCCCAGGTCAGCAGTCTGTTTGGAAACACGAGAATGCTTCACTGCATAGGCACATTTGTGACAAATTGCTGCAAGGACAAGCCAGCACGTTCCACGGTACTCTCCATGCTCTCAGGCTGCTTGTGAGCAGAGTGCTTAACAGAGCTCTGAGGTCACTCCTCGCTGTACTGGGCAGAGAACAAGTGATTCCTCGCTATGTAGAGGCAGAAACTCCCCCATTTTCAGTTAGGACAAACAGATGCAGTATTCTCAACACAAATATTTGCTACAGAAATACTCAGTCCATTAACCAACCTGCTGTGGCAGCTGGTGAACAGTCATCTTTTTAATTAGACACCCTTACTGATTAATTAGCCTCAGAACACTGAGCAGTGAAACCCTGCACAATGCCACTGGGACAAAAAAAAAGTATTCCTCTTCCTAGTGCTAACTGAATATCCTTCAGTATTGCTGCAAATAACAAGCTTGATTAATTTTCTACTCAAACTAAAATAGCCTTCCTGTATAAATAATTCTTTCAATCCAAAGCTAAAGTGTTCCAATCCAACTACTTCACACAAATAAAAACTAAACCACAACAACCCACAAACATGGCATCAAGGCACCCGTTTCAAAGTAACTGTATTTAATCCTATTTGCACAGACACAGTGGCTCATTTATAATCTCCACTTTCCATTTACTAAGCAAGCAATAAAAATAAATAAAAAAACAACAAAACAAAAAACAAGCAGCAATAAAAATAAAAAAAAAACAAACCGAGAAATATTAAGTAAAGAACTAAATACCTTTTTTCATTTGAACAGCTTTGGTAATTTAAAAAGTAAACAGATTTCTACATTAGGTTTACATGGAAGTTGATCTTGACTTCTTTCCTTTGAGATCTGTTTGCAGATCGATGCACCACAGAAAACAGATAATTAAAGTTAATTCAGTGCATGGAAGACTCTGCTTAAGCAGATGATGAAACTTCAACAACCTATTTTTAGCTATCCTATTTGCAACTTTCAATTTTGGACATCCTAAAGAGTCCCACAAACTTGTCAAAAAAACAGTTTGTTGGCATTAACCTAGAGAAACCCCTAAGGAAGCCTTCGTAGTCAGCATCCCTTGTCCTCTGTGTTGCCCACAATCTATCCTGGCCGAGGCAGCTGAACACACGGACCGTAGGGCTTGAGAGAATTCCTGTGGGTAATGCGGAGCGTGTCATTCCATCACTGTACACAGGCTGTTTCCACTTGCCATCATTTACTGCTCTTTCAGCAAACAAATGCTAAAGTTCCATTTTAATTAATTAATCAATCTGGGCCTGCAAAACTTCTTAATCTTATGAAATCTCCAGAAATCTGAAACTTTAACTTTCATGTTTGTTGGTTGTCCCCCCTCCACCCTTTTTTTTGCTTTCTGATGAGAGGATTTGTCATGTAGGAATAACAAACAGTAATATGGGTCCAAACCGAACAGATAAGCTGTGTCTATTAGCTCTAAAGTTACAAGACTTCAGTCCCAAACCCCAAGACTTTCCAGCAATGGAATGGGCTTTTGTATAATTGGTCCCTATGGCATGAAAACTGTACCCCTGTGTGATTAGTCCCATTTCAGATTATTGTATTACCGAGATAAATTATTTTCATGATAAGGCAAAATTTTGTCCCCAAAACAATATGCCTTATATTTGCTTCAGCCTTAGGAAAAATGAAGATTTTCACTCTTCTGTAGAGTGGCTTAAAATGTTATTGGCCCAGATGCAAAACACCATTGCACAGACAAAGCTATTTTTTAGCCAACTCTTCTGAAGCCTGACCTGTTAATTAGTTATTATCTCTAACTGTTCTGGGCACATGCTCATATTGCCAAAGGAAATTCTGACAATAAACAAATAATCTTATTTTTGGTTCTCTTACAAGTCATTTGGAAGGGCAGTCATTTAGTTTTTCCTGAAGATCTTCGACTCAAAGTCACAATGGACATTCACATTCATATGCAAACTTTTTTAGTTTTGAGTAACAAAATACTACCAACGTCTACTTTATCTGAAACCAGGTTTACTTTTCCGATATCATACTTCTAAAAAAAAAATAAAATAAAAAGCTTTGTTTCCTTAAAACACAGAGTCTATAGCTGCTGTCAGATGCACTTTATACACACAGCTCATTTCTTCAAGGAAATCAGATTGTAAACTGAAAGTCTCTAAGAATAAATTTCACAATCATAAATTCTACCTTAAAATGGTTCTTCCAAATGTTTTCAAGGTACTGAATGTGAACAACTGCCTTCTTTTTCTGCTTTTGTTATTTTACTTAAACTACACAGAACCCTGACATGTCACTTTCTACCTGAGGAAAAAGGACTTGAGCATAGGTAATGTCAAGAGTAACCAGCAACAGTAGACAAAACTGGCACCCAGTCCATCATACTGAAAAGGATGGAAAGAAGTCTTGCCCTACAAATTCAGGAGTGAAAAGATATACACTAAGGAAACAATCTAAAACAAAAAAGCAAAAAGTTAATAATAGTCAGCCTAAGAGGTAACAAATAAAACATGTGTCCCAATTCAAATGCAACAAGTGTTCAGCAGAAAGTTGTTTTATTACTGCCCTCAAGCGCCAGCAGATTTCTGATGATTTCCAGATCAACAGTGCCTGACACCTGGTCTGAAAGGGAGGGAGTGAGGGAAGGTGGAGTGTAATTATCAATGAAGACCATTACCAGTCACCTCAATTGTAAATGAGGTAAAGTGTGGCTTGCCACCAGGCAGCTGATGGGAGCTCAAAATACATCTCATCATGGAAGAATTCCTCTGAGTCTCTTGAGAGGAACCAGTGAGGCTGAGCATAAAATAATGTCAGCAAGGCAGGAGAGAAAACCCTATCAACAAAGTGCCCCTAGCTTGTGCAGTCTTCTACTCATATTCTGCTAACAAACAGATCTGACACACCTTTCCAAAAGCTCTATATACAAGTACCAGTACTACCCCTTCATTAGCATCACATAAGCAGATTTTCTGACTCCGATTTGCCTCCGTATTTTCTTTAAATAAAAATAAGTACATATTTATCTCTGCTGATACATGTTTTACTTTGCCCCTCCTGTACTGTGACACATGCAGCAGGGTCAAAAGCCTATGGCACACATGCCAGGAAGGTACCCTAGGCACATTTTGATTGTCATACAGTACAGATTTACATATATGTCAGAAACAAAGCAGCTGCCAAATCACAACTCCTACTCTCTAAAATTGTATGCAAGACCTACTATTGTGCTTCAATCAAAATTTCTGAGATGCTCATGGTAATCACCAAGTTGGAACACAGCAGGAGACATAAGATATAGCAAGACAGCCTGTCAGTAAGAAAGTGTTGGTGAGGGCAGAAGGGTTTCTTTCTCCCTTCCATCCTGGAATTCCCAACTCACCTAGAGATGGGAAATGCATCAAGAATGGGAATGCTCTGATATGGGAAAAGAAACAGTTCACTAGATGACTCTTAACAGACTGCTGACCTCCAGTGTAGAGAACTAGAGGACATGCCTTCTGGAGAAAATAAGTATGGCATTGATTTTTCTAAATAAAACAGATTTTCTTTTGCTTTCTGTGCTGAGCTGGAGCACTAAATCAAGCCCCAAATTACTCTCTGCTGCAGAACACATTGAACAAAACACTCTAACTGAAAAATACTGCAGCAGATTTCAGAGCTCTGCATGCAGATGGGTACAGAGAGAGTAACGTGCATTCCAGAGCTGCTCGCTGATGTGAGTAAGAGCTGGCCAATCCAACACACCACTTCTGCACACACGGCACGCAACTGGAGTACAACAAATGTGTCTGTACCACACTCTCTGACAATTAAAATGTTGAGCGGCTGCTATCGTTCAGATCATCCCAAGGAACACATTTCTGCCCTGCAGAGAATACAATTCTCCTCCTCCACTAGCAAGCACAGCTTCAAACAGGAGTTAACCGGCAACACAGTAGTAGTTTCGAAGCTCCAGTTTTCAACATACTTACCTCTGTTTCCCAGAAGAGGTAGACAGAAATTAGGTATAGTACGTTCAGTACTAGTAACTCCAGCTACCAGACTCACCTTTTAAACTATGATAATAAAATCACAGGTTTCAAGAGATAGAGCAGCATAGACAGTGTTATGAAAGGTTCAAGGGAACTAGGCAGCAGAATCATAGGATCGTTTAGGTTGGAAGAGACCTTTAAGATCAAGTCCAACAGTTAACCCAGCACTGCCAGGTCATCGCTAAATGACCTTAGGTCATGTCCCTGAGCAACAGGGAGCTGTCTAAGGGAGAGAGCTGTACGAGGGGCAGTTGTATGAGGAGGTATGTATGTGGTAGGTCAAGTTTGCAGATCTTACTACCACCTCCTGCTTCTTGTATCTCAGCACACTTTGTTCTCAAGACTGCAAATGCCAGAACACTGCCACCTCTAACCACGCAGGAATGTCATACAGAAATTCACTCAGGAATGCAAACACTTACTGAATAGAGTACTGAAGTGGTTAAGACACCCACAAAAACATCCAGCTTCCAGAAGTGAACCCAAGAGAGAACAGTTACACAGAATGACCAAAATACAAGGAGACAAGGAATGGGTGCAAATGTTATGTGTGATTGGAAAGAATCCAAACTAAAGTTATGTATTTAATGGGAATAAATAATTATGGAAAAAAGTCAAGTACATGTTGTTGGTATATCGGGACAGTAGCACACAACGCAGCAGGGAAATCAGTTCTGCTTTTTCATACAAGAGAAGCAAATGAACAATTGTTAAATAACTCTGAAGTTTAACATGCATATTATTAACAGACATAATATTACAACAAAGCTTTTAGTAGGATTCAGAGAATATGTACATGCCTCCCTCTAAAAAAAAGCTTAATTCTCATTATCAAGACACCAAAATGAAGCCGAAAGAAGTTCTGTTCACAGACATAAAGGTAATCATTCACTTAAAGAAAATTAGCTGACAAGTTTTTTTGAGCACTCCATATAAAACTATTCCTAAAAACGGGCCTTAGCTTTGGTTTGGCTTGGACTCTCTCCTGCTCACTTCTTTTTATGAAGCCTTTCATGCCATGTATGCCAAACGATGTGATCACCAACAGTTACAGACAGACTAGGGAAGAAATTTTGGTATTTCAGAATAACAGTGCAGGAAAATAAAACTGAGTTTGCATAAACATTTCAGTGCAGAATAGGATTTAATTTTCTAATCTGTGAGCAGTATAGTATTTCATATTAAATACCATATGCAATGTTGCCACACAAAATACACGTCACTGAAGTATTTCTATCGTGAAAAGGCCAAGTGGAGCAAGGTATTTTTAAGGCATGAGGCCCTAGCGTCAAGCTAAGGCTTGCATTTTAGAAGTTTTCCACTCCCTCCTCCGCTATGAAACAAACATCTTCCCCGCTTTTGGAAAGCAAGAGCAAAATAATGGAGGTGGTTTTGATGCAACATACAGCTGACAGATGTCCTGTGAATGGTTTCTAAGGAAAACAGAACCCAATGACAACGTCAAAAAGAAAAATTACACTATCAAAACATCCTTCTTTAGTGGTAAAGGAAATAGAAGCCATGAGGACAGCTCTCACTTTGAGGATGTTTTTAAACTTTACAAACATAGTGGGTAGGTCAAATTAAAAGGATAAGTATCAAAAAGATACAAGACTACAAAAGGCAACTTTTACTAACAAAGTCTACCCGAGAAGTTTCATACAGACAGATGATTCATTCTCTAGATAAAAAAATCTAACACTTTCTGTGAGCAACATACAGAATTATCTTCATCCATTTCTGCAACGATGACCATTTTTCAGATTGCCACTTTTCTCCGAGAGCTTAACTACCCTGCAGCAGCAAGAATTTTAAAACACCAGCTGGCGAGCCTACCTCCCAATACCACATGGAGCTTTTGCTACTACAACACAGTGGCTCTCAATTTTTCAGTCCCAGCTGGAATATCCGTGTAGACAACTTCTTACAATGTTTGCTGAGTACACCAATGACATCAGGACACAGAACGGGAAGAGATACCCTAAAGGATTCTCCTCTCAAATCGCCCATACAGCAAGGAGACTGGTTTCCTGCTAGGTAACAATGTTTTTAACATTCTAAACATAAACATTTTAACATTAAAAAACCAAAACAATACCTAACTTTGTGAGGTTTTGTTTCACTTTGATTTTTTTTTTTTTGAGTTAAAACCTAGAAAATTAAGGCATACAAAGAACCGCTGAAAAAACAAAGCGACAAATTTGAGTTTACAGAAAACCTCAAACCTCCAAACACCTGAACAACAAGCTGATGTGCTTATTATCATCACAGCAAGGGAATAGAAAGCTAAATGTCAAGCATTACTGCAGATATAGGTCAGCAATTTCTATTGTTAATGCCATTCAGCAGGTACCCATGGCAGGAGGTAAAGTTATGTAATCACAATTTCAGTTGCTTCTAACAAGTCAAACTGTTTCACTCTTACTACTTGGCCACTGAATAAAACTGCGGCTCGGCAGAATTCAATTTAACCAAAGGCAGGGTGTGCGTGTGTGTTGGGAATCACTTACCATTGTGATGAGAACTCTGTATTTATCCAGCATCGCCTGGTTGTCATGGCATCCTGCCAGCAACTGCCAAACCTCTGCCCTTAGTGCTTCCGGCACACCACTTTTCACCAGGGTAGATAATCCGTTCGGTCTCACAACAAGATTATTGTGCCTGAGAAACAGACAATCATTTCCTATTATACTTCAACCATAGCAGCAGAAATCAAGATTATAAATGAAAAAAAAAAAAAAAATTAAATTTCCAATGTTATTCTGAAAAGCAAAGAGTCTGGCAACATAAACTTTTCTTCCACTCATTACACTAATGAGCGTTTGTCAGATTGGAAATCAAACGTTCTGCAAGGATTTACAGTAAGAACCAGTGGCAAAATGCAAGGATATCCAATTTCTCTAGTTATAGAGAACTTAATGAAAATTAAAACAATAAATAATTGCAGATATTGAACTAAACTGGCTAATAAAGAGCAATTTGAATTGAAAGAGAAAATTATTCCATCTGTGCAGACAATTCAACCTAAATATTTGTTCAACATATATGTTTAGCTTAACTTTAATTTCTTTTTTGTAACTTAAGCTGCATAGTGAAATCAATTTTGGAGAAAAAGAATAGCCAGTTTTAAGAGTACTAGCATGAACTCCAATTTTATACTTGACACCAAGAGCGCACTGCAAGTCCCACAAAGCTGTTACAGTTGCACATACCTTGGTAAAATCCCACTATTCCAAATAAATCTGTCTGGTAGTTTGAGCTGGTGCTTTACTATCTGTTTGTACACATACCAAGAGATGTGGGAAGACATTTGCAGGTTGAGTTTTTATTTTCCAACAGTGCACAATCAATCCTACAAAAGTTAGGACTCTGAAAAGGCCATATTCAGACAGGATAAATGGTAAAGATGTGCTTTTCAAAAATAATCCAGTCACTGAGCCCATACCTTTAGGATAAAATCAATGCACATGCAGAATACGGCAGAGTTTTCAGTCACAGATGTTTAAAAATCCTTTCTGAGATAATAGTGTTTACTGATCTAGATTAACCCTCGCTTTGATTTATTATGGCAATTTTCATAGCAATGCAGCAGGAAGACTCTGTGAATCGACTCTTTTCTCTTTCTGATGCAGGAAGTGCTTTGCTCTGTTGTTGTTTTGACCATTGTTATTTTTTTCAACTCTACTGGCAGGGGAATAGCGAGAGTGGCAGTTTAGCCAAATGCTAGCACGCTGCGATTAAATTCAGTAACCTGCAATTTGACCCTCGATTTTAAGTAAATGTTTACAGTACTCTTTGAAACAGGTCATTAAGATGTGAACCAATACTGTTTAAAGGTGCTCTTAATAAATATTTTTTTCAATACTCCAAGGGTGATATCCCCATTTTCCCAAATGGCTTGAGAATTAAGAGTGTGATTATATAACATCCTTATTCATTTAATCACAATAATTATTTAAAATCTGTGGTTCAATACAAGTAAATGCAAACTTTATCATTCAGTTAGACAAATTAAAACCCAACTAGTCACTTTTCTCTTTTGTAGTACATTTTGTAGCAAGTCACATAAGACTAATGGTCTTGTGATGGGAAAAATCTAGAACGACAAAACAAGACTAACAGCAATATTAAAAGGACTAGACACTCTAAGCTGTTACAAATGATTAAATGTACATTCAGGACTAATTGAATAAAATGCACCAGAAATTTAAAGCTCAAGTTGTGTGAAAATGAAACATTCATAGCATACTTTAAAACAGTTTGGATATTATGTGGATTTGGTCATGTGCGTTGTATCAGAAACGCAGGCAGCCTTCTCCGAGGCCTCAGCAAGCAGATAAAATAATACCTAAAAAGGTACATTCCCATAGAAACCTAACAGGGAATTTTTCAGTGACAGCAAGGAAACAATTCAAGGAGCTTATGGCAAAAAATGCACATTCCATGCTTTAATATTATCCTTACTACTGAACTTAATCATAATTGAGATTTGAGCTTGCTACAGTACACCCGACTGTATTGGATCTATTGTTTATTTAGGTACTTTTATGGCAGAAGTAATACTCTAGCAACATTAGTTGATGCAATAAAGCATAACTCTGTAACTTCAATAGGTAACTTCTCGGTTTCTGAAAGTCTGTTTGGTAAACAACTTGATTGTTAATAATCCTTGATGTGTATTCTATGATAATTCACAAATGCGCATTTTTCCCTCCTTTGAGTAGAGGCCCAGGCACTTTACATTCCGAAACACTTCCTGATACTTGCTTGGCCAGACTGTAATAGAAACAAGCCTAAGAAGAAAAGCTAGTCTTATTCTAGTCTTATCCTTTAGTATGTAGAAGGAAAAATGGGTCATTCATGGATGATGGCATCTTCAATTTGTTACAAAGTGCTGTAATCCTCCTGCACAAAATTCAAAGACATGATTTTAAAACATCAAAGAGCAAGGATACAGAACAGTGATGAGCAGGCTATGCTCCACCTTGACAAAGAGGTATTTCTGATCAAAGGCTGCTATTAACCATTACTACTTTTTAAAACAAAAATGCATCAGAAACGGTTAAGTACTCAGCTAAACTAGCTTGGCTTCCAAGAACAACTATACTGCTGAGGAATGTAGTAAATAGTGAAATAAAGTAAAAGATACCCCATTACTTTCCAACAGTTCATTATATCTTTTTGGTAAGTTATCTAATTCCTGTTTATATGTTTGAAGGAGACACTCAAAGGAATGTTTCTGCTGAGTCAGTACGTTAGGTTATGGTGACATTTTAATGAAATGACAAGAAGCAATTAAAGTGTAAGAAATTTTTCATCTGAGACAAATCAGCACACCAGTTCTCCAAATGGAAATGTTAATTTTTGTTTATTTACTTTTTTGCCAGTGCATAGATATTCCACTAGCATATGCTGCCGTTTCAACACACTAGATCTTATTTCAATCTATTTTTACCTTTCAAATTAACATTTTTCATCTGTTACTCTTTCCAAGTTTTGTTCTTAAAAGGTAACATTAACAGTATTCAAGAACTCAAGTATTTTATACACTTGAATTTACCTCAAAAGGTTAATATTGCTTGAGACACTAAAAAAAAAAACATTTGGCTACTGCAAGTCTTCAAGCTGGCCAGGATCTTCCTTTTCTAATCCCATTTTAAGTAAGGTGTTTTAACTACTGAATGATTCTCTGAGATACATGTGTAAATTCTGTTAGTATTTCAAAACAGTTTACTCTAGAAGTCTTAAATGTTTTGTCTCATTGAAGCAGCTACTTGAGTGACTTGAAGAAGTAGTTAGTTAAGTGAAATTTGAGAGAATGAGCGGTGACTAGTTCTTTACTAAATGTTTATCCACAGAAGTGCACATAATTGCCAAGGGCAAAAATTAACTAAAGAATCAACTAAAAAGGTAATTAAAAAAAAAAAAAAATAGGATTAGCATCTTCAAATATAAATGCAATGCATATTGAAACAAACCTGCCACACAGCTCCTTAAGGACTCAGGAGGGCCTTCCTCATTGGCCTTGGGGTGCCAGATCTAAACCTGCAATCAATTTCTAAATTGTCTCCTGGGATGTCCTTTCAAACAGGCTTTGGAAAGCTCTGAACAGCTCCAGAGCAGATCACCTTTTCATGTGAGGAAAACACATTTGTCAATAGGGATCAATTGACTTCCATTCTTTTCCTCAGCTTTTTCTTTTTATCATTCAGAGGGTCTATAGCCAGAATATTTATATAATCAATCCATTAAATATTCATGCTTTCCCAGAAAGCTCCCTCGTTATGGCCAGAAACTTGTTGACAAAATAATTAAAAACAAGCAGGAGGGAAGGGTTCTGTCAAGCTCAGTAAAATCTCGGGATGTCTTATTTAGTAACCTTTGCACAGGATCTCTATTAAAGCTGATGAGGTCAGAAGCAACAGGCGGGGCTTCTCCGAAGCTACAATGTGGCCAAATTAAGGGAGGGAATTGCCCAAATCCTTAAAACTTCTTCAGCTCTCTTTATGGAGTTAGGAAAAGGAAACTTTGCCAACTCCAGATTAAGGGCCTCTGATTATTTTTGCCTCAGGCAGCAGGAGCTATTACTTACAAAAGGAAAACCAAATCACTGGTTCTGGCATTTGCTAATAGTATAAGTTCTCTCAGAGGTAGCAAATACACAGACTTTTTCCTGTCTTGGCAAAGTATCTGCTACTGAAGCACTTAATTAAACCACAAAAATAACACCGTGGAGAACATCCTCTAGGCTTACAGATCTTCATTTTACTTCCCAGACTAAACAGTTTCAGTGAGGATTAGAGTATTTCTAGAATTCCTTTTCAAATGCTTACAGATAGCATGTTGGGGGGGGAGAACAAAAAAGAAAGAGAAGAGTGTTTCTAAAGAAATCAGTCAATTAAATGTTTGTGAGCTAGCAGCAATGGCTTAGATAGAAGAGACTAGAGCTGCTCTGTCTTTTCTATCTTAGCACCAAGAGGCACTGAGTTTCAGGAGAGCTTAACATCCAGCCCCAAGGAACAGAGGATGGCCAGAAAGTTCTGTATCTAAAGACTCAAACCTGCAGCATGAGTGTGCACAGGCATATTCTCAAACACTGACTGCCACGAGACTTGCAGATGCTGTGGGAGAGATTCATAAAGTAATATCAGGTTAAAATAAGATGATGTACTAGTCACTTTTAAACTAGGTTTAAAAAACACAATTCGATGTGTTTTGTACTTTAGTCTGTAAACTATGCAGACTGAAGAATTTCCAACCTCCTGCTCCAGAGCATATAGACTCATTAAATAAAGAAAAGGTTAGTATTTAAACATCTAAATTTAAGAAATGAAGCATTACCATCTCCCCAGTAATTCTCCCCAGGAATACAAAATCTTCTCAGGACAATCCTTTGACACATCACCAGTGCCACTGGAGAGTTCATTATCACTCTCTGCAAAAAGAAAAAGAAAAAAAAAAAAAAAAAGACAAAACAAAAGCATGCACAGATTTACCAAAGAGAACAGACATTAAAGATGCATACATATAGGTCTTGGACAAATTCTTCTCACATATTGGTTTTAAAACCACAAAAAGACATAGAAAAATATTAGTGGAACCACGTTTAGCAGACTTGACAAAACTAGTGTATTAATAAAGTTACCATAAAGTTTAAAAGAACAAGACTAGGAAATAATTCACAGCACTGTTACAGGAAAACAAGGCTGTGATCTAGAAAAGCTTTATGTGAGAAGACATTCAAGGCTGTTAGCTGTTCATGTAAAGAAATTTCACTATGCAGTTATCTAAAAGTCACATCTACTCCAGACCTCACATAAAGAGAATTCACTTTTAAAGTGGAGTAGATAATGCTAGTTCATTATGCTGCATCCTTTACGTGCCATTCTGCTCACATTCTTCTCTCAAGAAGCCTACTCAGAGCCATAAAATAACTTACTTTTTTTTTTTTTACTGAAAGTTGAGCAGCAAAAACAACGGTGTGACATGAAAGGTCATATTGCATGGAACAGAAAAGAAGGCCTCAAGGGGAAAAGAAACTTCATAAGTATTAAGGATAAAACTTATGGAGGGATATGTGTCATTATATGACTAATACAGAAACCCAGAAGGATGTGAGCCTAGGATAGTCTGCTGAAATAACCAATAATCCAAGTAATCACACAATTTCCAAGTGTCTCACCTATGCAGGTGTCCTCAGCAAGCTGAATATGACTCTTTAAAGCAGCTCCTTATGTGAACATGGCTTTGCAGTTATTTGGATTTTTCTCAATTTTATCTGAATAAAATACTGCTAAAAATGAACCATGAGTACAATTTCAACACCACCAAACTTTGACAGGGCTCCAATTCTTGACATCTTTATTATGTGCAACCTAAAAGAGGACACTGCAACAGCCCCATTATCCTCAAAGGCCTATGAAGCTATGGACACTGTAGATGTTAGAGATTTGCTCTTTCCTACAAGCTGAACTGTCTCAAGAAGCTAAAATAAAACAAAAAAGGAGGCCCAAAGCTACATCTGCTCCCAAAATCCCTTAGATACTCTTCACCACAGCTCAGGCACATCCGGCTGCTGACCCATCTTTAATTCCTTTACATTTTGAAGCCTTCAGGTACATTAAATACTTCACCTACACCTTTATGCAGACAACAGGAAACAAAAGAGGCCCTTTGGTACTTGTACAATTATCCTCCTAAGCTTTCATCCTTGTCATTCTCACTTCAATTGCCCATTTCTAATTTATAGTCTCAGCGTTTGTCAGATACAAGTCCATAATTAAAATATCATCAGTGCTTGAATATGACAATGAACTGTGAGGACAAAGATAGCCCATACTGCATCTCAAGGACAATTCAAGGCAAAAATGCTACCTTAAGAGAGAAGCGTGTCAGAAATCTCTTTGTATTTCAAACTGAACATTTAATTAGTGATGTCTTTGTACAGTGTAACAGGCCCCAAAACACAAGACCTAGCTGCATTTAAATACTTCCCCTTAGAATTCAAACAAAATGAACACCCATACTCTCCATAACTTTCCAAGAAGTTGATTTGAAGGTTTCCCAATCTTTCGCATACTCCACGAGCTCTAAAGATGGGCATGTGAAGATCTAAAAACCCCAGACGTATCATTTTAACTACCATTTGATATCACTGTGAAACGTTTCCCAGTAACCAAAGGAACCCATTAAGTTCCAATGGAAGAAATGCATTTAAAGAATCAACTTTCATTTTAAAATTACCCATCCAGACCTGCTAACAGCCAAAAAAAGTTAAGTCAAAGCAATTAAATGCATTACGTTTTTTTAATTCTCTCCTCTCCTGATTTGCTTAACCAGATCAAAGAGATCAGCTATAAATGCAGCCCCTCTGCTTTCCATGGAAGCAAGGGAAGAAGAGGGGGAAAAAAAAAAGTTGAGGAAGCCTTCTCTAGATTGACATCAATTGACTACACCAGAAATCTGTCATAAACTACCATTTCAGAAAGGCTTCACACTTTCAAGGTAAAGGAAGACAATTTGGCACCAAATTCTGAAAGGAGAGATTTGAATTACTGTGGGGACACGGATGGGCTCTACAACAGCTACCGGTGAAAATAAACACAAAGGAATCTTACAGTCAAAACCAAAACCTTATCAAGAGGAATCAAATCCCCAACCAGATCAAACGTTGATAAATGAAGGTACACTGACTACTTTCAGGAGCAAAGCACACTAATTGTTATCTGATCCAAACCTGAGCCTGCCAAGGAACATTAACATCAGCCAAAAGAAACAAAGCCCTTCTTTCCTCTCTGCACAGATATTGTATGCAAAATTCTTCGAAGCTCTTAAGGAGATCAGTGTTACATAGCATAAGTACTCCAGGAAGATGCATTGCAAAGCTCCAGTGCTTCAGCGCTGAAAATTCTTTCATCTGGAAGGCTTAACAGTATTTGGAATGTATTATTCAGTTATATGTCAGAAAATCATAGGCCTTAATTAGAAATGCCATATGCTCCCTTTCAAAAGACGCTAACGTCAAACTTCAAAATAGAACAGGGCAAAGGAGAGAGAATAAACAGCTTTAAAAATCTCTACTTTGTTTCCACTCTAAAGACTATTTACACATTCTAACCTGTGTAAGCACTTCAGTATAAATTAAAGGAAGAAAAAAAGAAAGAAGCTGTGGGAGAGTTATTTAACTGTAGATGTTCTCTGAGGTGTACTTTCATACTTCCTCCCCCCCCCATTCTATAGCATCTATAAGCCAGCAGCATTAGCCAGAGCCTGATTTTATCCACTCTTACTCTACAGGGAACACCACAAATCCCTTCCTGTAAATGGACTGTGTGCTTCTCCTGCCCTTCTTTATCTGCACTGACCTCTCAGAGCCTCTCAACTGGACAATAAAACCGATCCTCATCAGAATGAGATGAGGATGGGAGATATCTCAGGGGAGTGAACCTGAGGGGCTGGGTTGTACACCCGTGTACAGACAAATTCTCTAAGACTACTCAGAAATTAGAGTAAGCTGCTCAGGTTTTTGGGTTGTTTGTTTGCTTTGCATTGCAATGTGAGTCACAAAACCCTCGCTTTTCTTGGATGCCTCGTGAACCAATTCCCTGCATACAGGAGCCTCTGTTTATAGGAAGCCCGAAGGATTGCACTTCCACAGCAAGTATAGCTCTGCATGGCAGCGGCAAAGAATCATAGAATACTCTGGGCTGGAAGGGACCTCTGGAGATATCTAGTCCCACCTCTTACTCTAGCAGCTCTAGTCGGATCAGGTCACTCAGGAACCTGAGTGGGAGGTTAGTCTTGAACATCTTCAAGAAAGGAGACTCTACAATCTCTCTGGACAATCTTTTCCACTACCTGACCATCCATGCTTATGGTTTAAAAGAAAAAACTAACCCTCCCC
>VWZY01003035.1:258067-277433 GCA_013399075.1 Chloroceryle aenea
CCCCCCCCCCCCCCCAAACATTGTTTTATCTAACTTGAATTTCCCAGGTTCCAACTTGTGTCTGGTGTCTGTTGCCTCTCAGCCTTTTCTTGTGCACCTCTGAGAAGGGCCTGGCTTAATCTTCTCCAAATCCTCTGATGTATTAACTGTAGACAGCAATAACATTCTCCTCTGCATATTTTCTTCTCCAGCCTAAACCCAAGCCCGTTCCCTTAACCTCTCACGGTAGGTACATCATGTGCTCCTGACATCTCAGCGGCCTCCATTGGACTTGCTCTAGTGTGTCAGTGTCTGACTTGTACTGTGGAGCCCAAAACTCAACCCAACACTTCAAACACAATCTAAGAGGTGCTGAATAGAGGGTATGGATCACTCCCCTGGACCTGCTGGCTAGAGTCCTGCTAAGAGAGACCAGGATGTGCTTGGCCACCTTTGCTGTGAGGACATTTTGCTGACTTTTTTCACCTTTTAGCCTGTTGGGATCTTCAGGTACTTCTCTGCAAAAGTCATTTTGTATCTGGCTAGCGTCCAGCCCGCCTTGTCACATGGGGTTATTCGACTGTGGATACAGAATCCAGACTTGCCTCTGTTGAACTTCATGAGGCTCCTGCCAGTGCATTTCTCCAGCCTGTCCAGGGCACTCTGAGTATGAGCCCTGCCCTCCAGCATTATTGACTACTTCCCCCAATTTGCTGTTGCCCACCAACCTGCTAATATGCTCAGTCCTATCAGACATTTAACAGCACTGATCCCCATACTGATCCCTGAAAGACACCACTACTTGCCAGCTTCCAGCTGGACTTTGCACCGCTGATTGATTCTTTCATTCCAGCAGCCCAGCCAAACTTCCAACTGCATTATTTTTCACTTATCCACTCCTTATCTCATTGATTTAATGATAAGGACACTGTAGGATATAGTCTTGGGAGTCCCTGCTAAAATCAAGGTATACAGCATGTACCACCCGTCTCTTGTCCATAGCACTGATCACCTTGTCACAGAAAGTTATGAGGATGGTCACAATGATTTGCCTCTTAAATCTAAACTGGCCATTCCCAATGACCTTGTTTGTCCTTCACGTGTTCAGAAACTACTTGCAGAGTATTTGCTCCATAAGTAGTCCCATGGACTGAGATTAGACTGGCCTGGGTCTTCCTTCTGGCCCAAAGTTATTTGCTTTTCTTCTTCTAGACGTGTGCCATTTGCATGAGATAATTATGAATGCCTGTAGAGAGATACCACTCGCTGTGAGAGGATGATCTCTGGATGAAAGGTTTTGCATATGGTCTATTTTGGTAGTATACCTATAGACAGCCTATAGACAACATGTAAAAAATGGTCTCTTTCAAAAAACCCATAGGGACATTAAAGAACAAACTAACTGAAGATTGGCAGCTTACTGGATATATACACCATGACTCCTCCATTTAGAAACACTTATTACATAAATGATTCATTATATGTGCAGACTATTCAGAATAGGACACGGCGAGTTGATTTTTAAGTATTCCAGCACTAACATTTATTACATAACAATAGTCTATTAGAAAATGCTCAATTTTAACTTCCCCCTGCCTTTAAAACTCCAATGTGCAGAAGCACAACTATTGGTGTTAAAGACCTCTTGGCACTTTTGCAGCAACTTTAGCAAAATAAACTATGGCTCGTTATTCTAAGCAATAATTTGAAAGAATGCTTCCAAAAGCAGCCCATCCTTCATGTAGTAAAGACACCTCTTTGGATTTAGCCTGATCCAGAATAGGCTGAAGGGCTGGTTTTAGTGGAAAACAAATAAAACTTTCAGAATTACAACATTCCCTCCAATATGAAAAGGCAGTAAGTTTATCTTGGGTTGTTGGTGCACGTTTGTTTTGTTGATTGATTTTTATAAGAAAATATTTGTAACTGATGAAGTGCCACAGAAGAGCAGCTGAGCTGCAGGTGACAGCTTATGAGACAGCTCCACTAGGTTATCCAAGTTCTTACTTTTTAACTTAAGAGAACACAGCTCTTGATCCTCTAGTCCCCTGCAGATACTTGTCTAACCTAACCCTACAAACCTCCAGTTACCTCCCTCTGCAGTTCATCCCAAGGTCTTCATCACTCTTATTCTGTGGTCTGCATCTCTCCGTTCAAATATAATTCCTACTTCCTGCAGCTTGTGCCAATTACCTTTTTCTCCTAAACAATTTTAGCATATCTCACTTGTGACAGGGGAGGAAAAACAAAAAAATCTTTGTCTATATTCTTTCCTCTCTAAAAATCTCTGCTTCTTTTCTCAAAGGACACATTCTCCAGGCGTGCACTCATTCCTGCATTTTTCCTTCAGCTGATCTGTATATTTTTCTTGAGGTGTTCAAACAGAATTGAGGCATCAAGTGTTCAAAACAGAAGAATTATGCACACAGTAGCACTTTATTATAAGCAAATACCACACACACACACACACACACACACAAAACCCAAAAACCAACCCAACAAGCTCACAACACCACAACATACACACAGAGAGACAAAATCTGGGCCTGTTCTTCCCCCTCTTATTGTTTTGGTAGTGTAAGGCTTTTGAGCCCACACATACAGAAGATGGAGCACCCTTAGAGGATACCATTGGTATTCACAGAAGCACAGACAAGTTGCACAAAGACCGTAACAAAACAATGGGAGAAACCAGCTCAGAAAAAAAGTCAGATAGCACAGATGTTCCTCCCTCTGATCAGGTACTTTAACAGACTCTTCTGAACAAAAGTAATCAATTGTTTATTGGTATTTTCCATTTCTGGCCTGAGGAAAGAGATTCCAGGTGAGAACTCTTCCACATATCAGGAAAAAAGGAGGTATTCAATATGCCTGTATGTCTTTAATCTTCCTGGTTTTACAGTCAAAGAGGGCTGTTGGCATTTTTTCTTTGTTTCGTGGTGGGGTTTTTTTGAATGGGTCTTTTTTTTTTTGCATATTACTTAAGACATTTTGTTTTGAACACTATACCCATACTCCCTTCATCCACATTTAACCCCAATTAAATAGTTACAGAGCTACTTTTCCAACAGATTTGATTCTCCTTAAGCAATCATACTACACCACCTGAAAGACGACAACACCTTAGAAGTCAAACGCATTTGTCAGTTAACAAATCAGGCAAATAAGGCAGAAAACTATACCGGTGTCTCCGAGAGTGCAAGTATAAAAGCAAAGTACATCCTCAAATGAGTAGAAATGCATCAGTATAGCAGATCAAAATGAACAGGTGGGATTTGAGCATGGACGTGAAGAATAAAAGGTATTTTTAATGAGTTTTAATTGAGAAGCTGTTACAAGTGAAATAAAGAGTAGGTGGAACTGAAAAATAATGTAGTTGGAGCAGCCTTAAGGAGAAGGAAATTAGGTCATGAAGATAGATGGGAATAGAGCTGGAATACTTTAAAAATGAGAAGTTTGATTTTTATGTAGGAGAAGAACAAAAATGAAGGGGGAGCTGAAGTTGGCAGCATATTATCAGGGCAACAAGATAGAGATGTTACTGACAAGGAATCATTCCATACATACTGGAAAAAAGAGGATTGTGAGAAAGGCCACAAAAAAAAAAGTTTCCATTTATAAGGTAAGAGGAAAGTACAGAGCTTGAACTACAGTTTCACCAGGAAAGGCGAGAGTGAAAGGAAGTTTAAGCCATAAAATTCATTCTAGTATTAAATAAGGTAGATTTTCAGAAAAGACCAATTTTTTCAGAGCTTTACAAAATATTTTGATGAAGAGAAAAAGATTTTAAAATGTCCTCCAAATTATATATTTCTGAAATTACAATGCTCAGTCTATTTTCTAATTTAGAAGGCAGAGCAATAATCAGGAGCAGAAAAGTATGGATTTATGAATATGAACAAAGAAGACTTGCACTGAATTCTGCTCACAATTGCCTTCTGTTTATATGGAAGTTATACAATTAACTTCAAGAAAAAAAATGGCAGAATGAAGCACATATAAAGAGAGTAAAATCAAAAAAGAAAGATACCCGATTTCTTCACTAAAAGCAAACCTTTAGCAGCAAGAAATAGAAGTATCATTATTATTGCTTTTTCTGAATTATGAGATACACATTTTTCACTTAGAATCATTCAAGCAAAAGCTAATGCTGACAAACCTCAGTTTGCAAACTTAGTTGCTTCTTTATGTAACCAAAAATCTGGATGACAAAAAAACCTTACATCTGATAACTAGTGAGAGTGAAGCAGCATGGGATTAGACGACGCCTGCCTTCCACTCAGTGCGTATGATGAGGGTTTGCACATGATAAAGAAATCTGCGCAGTCTCTCAAAGGACGCACATCTCCGCTTCAAAACAATCCTGTGGTTGTGCAAAATGGCTAGCAAAACTGATTCCTTCTTTTTAATACAACATGAAATTCTGCATTTAAAAACATACCTTAGTTCTATGTTACAATTTCTACACGGGCCCTGCATTACTGTCATTTTACACACACCAAAAAAAAAAAAAGTCACAGAAATAAACCTTAACTGTGCATCCAAATCTGAGTGCAGAAATACGCACAAAAAGAGGGTTCTACCCTCATGTATTGAATACACGAGTGAGACACCATGACAGGTCTACGTCTAATGTACAAATGCTTAAAGCTGAATAAAAGAGTGGAGAAAAATTAGCACTTCAGTTTCAGTAGTTTTGCTCCCACACAGATGACAAAGCCAACTAAATGCTGCACAGTGAAGGTATTCTTGTAAATATAAACATCTTCCACATGCACTGTGCTGTCTGAAAACTGACATCTTGGAGAACACACACAAGAAAGGCAAATTTGAGATGTTGTCACAATTCTAAGGCGATGCAGTTCTTTACTCTGCATTAGCAGTTTACAAATTTGTAGATTAGTACCTACTGACAAATTTGATATAATCAAATGGGAGAAAAAAAACCCCAACATTATAACACACAAAAATTATGCATCGCCTGGCATTTACCTGAAGTGCCACGGCAATATGCAAGGCACTGATTAGAAATACCAAGACTTAACAAAATATTAGAAGGCCAATGACCAAAACTAAAAAGACAAGAATCTCCCTTTGAAGTTAATACTTTTTGCTAGTAAAGTGTTTGTTGAGAAAATTCTAAGCATCTTTATATGAAGGTGATTAAATATTTACATGATACGAACTGTAGACTTGTATGACCATAGTAGTGGCAGCTTGAGGCCACACAAAACCATGACACTAGTGATGGAAACCTCAGAAGATCCTCTAGCAACAGGAAGCTCTAATTCCTCATATGTCAATGGGATTGCAAATCCTATTTCAAATTAGTTTCAGACTACTGTATTGCTTACAGGCAAGGAAAATAAAGTATCCAAAACATTCCAAATAATTTGCAATTGCTTCCAGACAAGATGCAAACACCAATTTATGCTTATTTATTACTGAAAACTATTTGTTTTGCACCACAATTTGAAGTGATTTTATGCAAGTTATAAAAAGATTGAAATCCATGAAACAGATTTCACCTCTGTACGCATGGAACTGAAAACTCCTTTAATTTCCAAGTAATTTTCCCCATCATTCTGTGAGAACTAAAAGTCATCAATAGATTTCCCTCGAGTATTCATGAACGGCTAGCCAGAATTATGGAATTGTATTTTGCCTTGAACTTCACTGAGTCAGCGTGAGCAACGGGATCTATCAGAAAAAGAATCTCTACCTACAATGTGTTTCTCAGTGCTTCTTGCAGGAGGAAGAAGGAAATCTAACAGCTCAGGAGTCCCACTCATTTCTCAAGGGCCTAGCCTGCAAACCTTGTTTACAAGTGAACTGCAGCAGCAGTCTGGATTACAGGGCAGGAAAGAACCCGAGTCCCAGGCAGGTGACCTTCCCTGTACTTTCATCTCCTGATAAACCAGGTACAGAAACCTTAAAATTCCCCAATTTTCCATTTCATTTACAATATTGCAGTTTCCTTAAATGCTTCTGTACCCCGCAGCAGTGCTTCAAATTCAAAATATTTCTCTTACTTGCCTTTTAAGAGAAAGGCCATCCTTCCATCAACAAATTTAAATACAGCTGTAACTCCCAATGAGACCTTCCACCATTCAGTGCATACCAGAAAGTAGTCTTCTGCACTCAGGTCTTTGGGGTTTTTTTATACAGATACTAAGGAAGGGATCATATTCTCTCTGGCAGCACAATAATAGCTGCAAAAGTAAATTGGGCGCATTTATTTTTATGATTTTTAATAACAAAAGTTAACGTGTAAGGCATGGAAATAATCCAAATGCAAGAGAATGAACAGTAGAGTCCATAAAATGACAGCAGGCTCATCAGGAACATTTTCTTTTCATTTGGAACTTATGGATCTGCATTCTTCAGAAGTGCTTGTATTTTTAAAAGTCATCTCTTAGGGAACTCCAGCAAAGGGTTCTTGCCTGAAGATAGCCACTAGCCAAACGACCTCATGCATTTAGGATTTCTCAAATTTTAGTTCGTTTTTATGGAGATAGCAAGAAGACTCCAAGACAGATTGAAGTGATCTTGTTTAGGATCCACCAGCATTACTCTGTATGGGATTAATAAAACACACACCTCCTATGAATTACATAAAGCTATTTTTAGTGTGGATAAAAATGCAGAGTTGAGTATTTCCACACTACTAATGTCATTCTTTCTTCTCACTCAGTCATCCTCATTTGTTCACACTACCCCTTATTGTAAACTCCTGTTTGATTACGAAATACTCTCAATAGCTCTATGGACTCCTAAACCCACCTCCTCTACTCCTTTGCTTTTTCGGGTTCTGAAAAGAGCCCCTACCCACGCAGAACCCTTGACACAGTATCCGAATTTATCCTGGCTGATCATTTCTAATTATTTAGTGTTGCCCACTCCTTATGTAGTGTATGCACCATCCTTTTGTGCTGTCCAGTACACCACACACATATTTATTTAAATCTTTCTGGGACCTCTGTTTTCATTTTCCACTCTGAATGTCCATAGCTCATACATTCATTTTTCTGTGATATTATCTCTCTCTCTTTTTGTTCTTAGAGAGAACACAGAGATGAAGTTTTACCCTCTTAAGCTGTTTACTTCTTGTCTTTTGTTGCTCTTTCTTACTTCTACAGTTTCATATTTATATAAAAACTATTATTAAAGGCAATAACTAAACACCAGACGTATTTCAACAGGATTCTTTTTGGTTTAAGTCCACTGATTATGGATCAGCATCCACTCTGCTGCCAACTGCATCCCTGCTCAACTCCCAGATGTCAGAAAAAGCAGTATCTAAACCAGCACAAAATCTATTGTTGCAATAAACGAAAACCCAAACCATACTGCATCCCGAGTCACCTGAAAGTGTTCTAGAGGCAATCTACAACTCATGCTCCAAAACTCCTTTTTGGAAACTTAGTAGTTCCAAAAACTACCAAGTAGAAGCAGTAGAAACTTCTCTAACCTATCATGAATTATCTATTTCAGGATGTCTGCTAAACACCCTGCATTTACACGGCAGGCAATTTATGGAATGAACTAGGAGCTGCTAGTACCCAGACACTTGGGACCACATAAAACTTCAGCAAAAACATCTTCAACTCTGTTGCAATCAGTTTAAAGACTATTTTCTCTTTTTAAACAGAACTGCTCCCACTTAGAGTGATCCTTAACCTTCTGGCATTATTCTGATTCAAGAAGAAACTCAAATGGAGTTGTCTAGTATTCTCCTGAAATGTCATGCTAGTTTAAAAGAAAGAATTGAAACACTAGAACCAAAGTAAGGCCATCATTTCATGTGTGGTCTAAGCAAGCACTGCAAGCTGAGAGAAGCCAACCTATTCTAAGCCTCCTCCTCTGTTATTTGTTTCCAGGACTACATTCTCCTTGCAAATGCTTCTGCTGGAAAGCATTTTTCTCCAATCCTTTGGCTCATATAGGCAGCCAACCACTTCATCCTGCCATAGAATGACACTACAGTAAAAGCTCTCTGGGCAGCTTTGTCCTTTTTCAACAATGCAATACACAAGCCATCACTTCTGTACATGTTCTCATGTACTCCTAGTGCTCCAAAAAGGAGAAAGATTAGTTCAACCACTTGTGCTCAGCACCTTGTTACAAAGATCTACTCAAAATGAAATATTAACAGTGAACTTTTCTGCTTATTGATAGAACTCAATACTTAAATCCACTTTATTTGAAACCTTGCCAGAAAGTATAAGAATTTTCTCATTCTGTATTTTAATCTTTAAAAAATATATTCTGAATTTAATAGAAAACTTATCAAGGAGTGTACTTTACATTCTAGGTTTTGACAAGAAATCATTAATATTAATTATATTTTAAAAATTATCATCTCCACACTAAAGAACCTTAGATGACTATGTTACCAGAAATATCTATCACAATATTAATAATTTTAAAAAGTGAAGTTGATTTGAAAGATCTCCATATAGTTTTCAATCTTTGCAAATATCGTAATTTTTCTTATATAGCTGCTCAGGTGAAAAGTAAAGTTAAAATAAGAAAAGAACATTCAAAGCTGAGAATGTTATTTAGGGAATAAATCATCTCAATTTTCTATATATACTTGCTCCACATCCAAAAAAGACTACACCTAACACTACTATAATTATTTTAAATACCTGAGGTGGGGAATAACTTTTGGCCTTTTATTAAAACAAAAAGGACAAGAATATTGGGGGACAAAAAATAAAAGCCTTCTTTCTCATGAACATCTTTATTCATATAACATAAGACGTCCCACTGAGCTGCGTGCACGTGCACACAGAGTACAGAAATCGGGTACAGTGCAAAGGAGGCATGCATTGGGGTACAAATGGAACTGCCGTGAAGGGAATTCAGTACTAGTCTGTGGCCATGGAGGATACATATGGGGATAGAGCAGAAAAAAAGAGAGAACACATCATAATCCTCAGTATCCGTAATGGCAACAGCAGCCTCTGGCCTATGGAATAGTGAAGTCTTTATAATGCAGACTTGCCCTAGTCAGGGTGTGAGCAGAAAAAACCTCTATGGCCAGGTAGCTACCATCCTTAACATTAAAGACAAGAAAAAGCCTTCTTCCAAGGCTAAGACATTGTAAACTCAAGGGTTTTTTTTTTCCATCATCATAATTAGTACCCTGAAAAGAAAAAGAAAGAAAAAAGAATGAAGAGATTTATTTAGAACAACTGCAAATGACTCATTTAACCTGCATATCCACTAGGATAGAGAACTTTGAGGCAGATAACTCTAAATGCAGTTTCCATGAGAACAGAGTCACATCATGATATTTTTAATGTCTTCTCTTAGGAAGTGATCTACATTTAAAATATGGAAACTAACATTAGGAAGCTAAACCAAAGTTAAACTTAGGTTCATACCCCAGTGGAATATTTTTACTCTAAATAAAATAAAGCCATTCTATGATAGTACCAAGCGGACAGTAGCCACATTATTACTAATTGTGCTGCATTGATCAAATTCTAGAGCAGAGCTTTACTCTTCCCAGTAAGAAGCAACATATAAAAACAAAAAAACACCAAACCACACCAAACAAACAAACAAAAAAACCCCCACCAAACCAACATTCAAGTAACTACTTAAACCCTATCCTACCAAATAAGCTCCAGAAAACATTCTGACTACACAGCTACAACATCCAGCAAGAAAACCCAACACCCACAGATGCTGAACTATGCTTCACTGAACCACAAGACCTAAAGGTCAAATCTGAAATAATTCTTGCTATAAACACTAAAGCAATCCCAAATACCAATTAAATAGAAAAGCTGCTATAAAGAAAAAGTATTTTGCTATTTAGAAGTGGCACTTCACACAAAGGAGAGAGTAACCATGAGAGTCAATACCCACTCCGCTCCCTTCCAGGAATCAGCTGAAGGTTTTCAGTTCACAAAAGAGTACCTGGCTGGAGGTTTTCTAAGCCCGGGAGTTTTTGTTTCTAAGTGCAAGACAGTAAGCATGTAACCCTACCTGTTAGTCCCAGGGTTCTGGTTCATATTGCATAAACTAATGCCCAACTACTTACCTATAAGTAAGAATCAAGAAGGAATTTTTTCACTGTACTGAGACTTCTAATAGTACTGACAGAACAGTGCCAGAAATCTGAAAATTAACTCTGTAAAACTATGATGAATTCTGCTATGTCAGATATCCAGATCAAAGCTGACACACTGAAAGCCTATTCTGAATGATATGGGCTAACCCGTGGAGTACAAAGAAATGACAGTAGGCCAAGGGCCTTCAAAAAAAACCCAACAACCAACCAAACAAACAAAAACACCACCAAAAAAGACCCCAGTGTGAAAAACACCAAGGTACTGTTAGCTTTGGAAGGAGCAGGCAAATACACTGGGGCCATGAACAGCAACAATCCCCAACTGAACCAGAAGATACTTCGATAAGCTCTAGTTATAACTGAGGGGAAAAGAATCGCATGATCATCAAATAGTTTAGGGGTGGTGAAAATCCCCACATGAGTCTATCCGGGATTTGTTATGTTTTTCTTTACAAGCAGGAATTTAAAGCCTATTTCAATGCTGTCCTTTACCAGCATATTCAAGGTAAATGGCTTCTAAACTGAAGAAGAAAACCTTTTCCAATGGAATTTAATTTGTAAGCAGAACATGAGTGTGTAATTTTGAAGCACACCGAAAAATGGACATGCACTGTCTGCTGCTGCTACTGGAAGAACTCCAAATAATGGGTTGGTAAAAATTCCACTACTAAAGAACTGCTGCTAGAGAAAGCTATGGGTGATATTTTTGTCCAAAAGAGTTGTATTTCTAATACACACAGAGAGGAAGAATTAAATAACTTAACAGCAGAAATATCATAGTACTATCAATGGGAACTGTAAGTGCTCACGTATTCTTACCTTCTTCTGCCTCATCCTCCTGGGATGACATAGGCCCTCCTCCACTCACTGGACTGACCAATTCTTCCTCCCTTGCAGATTCCCTTTGTAGACTGACAACTTCATAAATTGCATCCCCAGCACTTGTGTGGCTTTTTCCTTCAGACTAAAACAAAATATGCGTATGTATTAGGTTCCCACTGTTGATAAATTCATTTCTAACACGATGCCAAAATGAAACCCAAACATACACAAACAAATCTCCCATCAAGTCTAAAGAATACTTTCAGCAAGACTCCCTCAGATTTCTTTGCACACCTAAGACTGTAAGTAACTGACAGCTCCATATCTCCTGGTTTTATAGCTACAAAATAAAAATAAACAACCATTTCAAGTATTGTTCAGAACAACTATAAAAAAAAGCTTTCCAATTTCAATAGTTAAAATGAGATGAGGTCCAAGAGAAACTGCAGAAAAAGAAAAAAAAAACGGAAAATACTGGAGTAACTGGCATCACAGAAACAGGAATCAAATGCCTGAGAGAAGGGAATTTAATGGTATAGGTTATTAGTAGGTAAAAAAAGACTAAAGAAGAAAGAAAACCTCATGATTTTTGAGAGCTGTAAATAGTGAAAGCTCTTTGTAGTGTTTTGCTCATTAAAAAAATTAAAATTTCATCTTTCTTCCAGTGATCAGAATGTGCAATACACTCCTTTGAATGAGCAATGCATTGGCTGTACTTAGCTATAAAACCTGTGTTTGCAGCCTAAGTTCTATTTACTTGCATATGTGTGTGTCTGCGTGCACACACCTCTGTCAATCTTAGAGATAAGCTGGAAATTTAACTGTGGTATCTGTAACTATATATATTTGAGGTCAGAGTATTTTCAGTGGAAGTGGTTTTGTTCTGTAAAAGCAGTTTTCCTTCCAAACCTGTCTCTTTAGGAATTTGATAACTTTCAAGACAAACTACCTCAAAGGCTGAGGAGCAGGAGGAAGTTGGGTTTTTTATATACTGCAAGCTGGATAAGTTCAAAGTTGAATCTTTCGTGTTCTATAGACTTTGACATGAAAAGGAAGTTTGTTAGCTATACTTTAAGCACTGAGCACAACCTTGCATGTTTTAAAATAAAAACACTGTTAGTTTATCCTCCGACCTACAGTTCTGAATACAATTATTTGGTGACATGCAGTGATTAATATTTTTGTAGAGCATTGTCTAAAACTGCACACTAGTAATTGTAATAAATGAACCAAAATGTTGTACTATTTTGTTCTTTGTGCATCTTACCTAATCAGTCAAAATAGAGTAATTTTTGAACATAATAAAAACATCAACTTAACCATGAAAAAGAATACAATTTCTGTTAGAGAATATCCAATTTATTTAGAAACCAAAATTATGATAAAGTTGGAAGGCTCCATGACACCTTCACTGGAGATGCACATGAACTCTCGACAAGCACTTGCAGGTTCAAGAAGCTTTGTGAAATTAAGCAGCTTAAAGAGGGACTGCTTGGAACTGACACAACAGAAAACTTTCCTACTGTATTTTCAATGAATCATTCAGATCTGCTTCCTTTAAAGCTGATATTCCAATTATCAGCCAGTTCTGCTGACTGAACTTCTCATAAAGTCAACTTAATGAACTTTGGGGTGTAGACATAAATACCCTGCATTTTCTAACGGTTAGCACGATTAACATTAGAGTCATTATGTCTGTTTTATTCTCACAGAACACCATTATCAAGTAATTACAAAGTACTTGGTGAAATCAATCAAGTATTGATGCTGCTAATATTATTAACCATCCCTACCTATAGCTTTTACTTCTGAGGGATTTTGTTTCATGTTACAAAAATTACAGGTCTTCAGCTCCTTGCGCGTGTTCTGGTTAACTGCAAGACCATTTCTATAAAGTGCAAGTAATTTGGTTATTTATTCTTTAATGAAGCACAAATTTGTTTTCTATGGGAATTCACCTTACAAGGATCATGTGGATAAATAACAGTGAGACAGACAGAAAGACAAAATAATCCTAAAATCACACAGCAACATGCATATTATGTCATTCCTCACATCTGACTGCACCTCACCATGATTGGCTCAGACTATTAAATCTATCGGAATCCTACCTCAGGAGGCTTCTGATTTTTCTCTGCCAAAACAGAGAGGTCCCATTTACCCCTTGCAGTAAAAATCCATTTCATTGCTTGTTGCCTTTTGAAACATCCGTGACATATGTTTCCTTACTGGAAGGGGCACCTTGCTGAGACAGCCCAAGTTTAAAGTTTCCCACCAAGGGCTCTGCATGCTAGAACTTAGAACTGGGTAGGCTGCGTGCATGAATTTCTCACCCACAGTCAAACATCTTACATTTGCACAATGACTGACAGCATTATTGTCGTGATTTTACATCAGCAGGAAGTGATACCACGGGATTCATTGTCCTGCGCAGGGAAGCCATCTATCTTTGGAGCAGAGGCTTTTTATATTAATCCAGTGTTACATACCTGGGGATCAACTTAACGCTCAAGTTGCTTTCCCAAAAAGTTTACAATGACAATTGTAATGACAATGTCAAAGCCATCTGCAAAGTTATCTTTCAAGAAGTAAGAGAGCCCTGAGGTACGGTGTCTTTCAGAGGTATCATCAGGAACAGCTATTGCAATATAAGCTGTCCAACTCCTAAGTGGCTAAATAAAGACTTGCTGCAGGTCAACTAGTGAGCACCTGTCATCCACAACCAGGACCCAATCTTACAGAAAGACTACAAAGATTAAAAGCATTCCTTTCCAAAAAATCTGCAGAACAGTTCCTAAGAATTTTGCAGCATGAAGAAATGTGTGTGTTTCTTCAGGAAGGGCAGGAATGAGTATGTTTATCGCATTATAAGAAATGAGAAAGAAAAAAAAGCATCCAAATTTCATATTTCTCAATTACAAATGGTATAGTTGTAAGTGAATTAAAAGTAAAGCTTAACGGATTGTAGATAATTTTCAACCATCTGAGGATGTAATATAATCAAATGTATTTTGTCTGCATTTAAACATAGATATTCTCAACATTCACATGTAGCAGTTGGTTTTCTCAGATTTTCTTAAATATGAAGTTGCTATGCTAATCTCTAGAAGAAATACAGAAACAGCATTGCATGAGATTTATTTACTCCCTAAGCAGTGAACACAACAGCACTTCTGCCATGTAATATCAACAGAGCTTGTTTTTTTCAGACCTAGCACTGTACCCCACGGGACAACTACTCAAATAGTCACATTAGGCTCAGTAAAATTAAATCACTTTTGTGATTGCATTCACAAAAGATGATGGGCCACTATTCCAGTGCAAATGGTAGTTAACCTCTGCTGTTTGCTTTTTGAACCAATACCAGTCCTTGGAGAAAGCAGGTCAACAGCCACTGCAGCGGGATGCAGTTGCAAATCATCCTACAAGGATAATGGGCACACATACATAGCGGACCCCACCCAATGCCAAGAACAGAGAAGACTTTAGTATTCTACTCAACAGACATTACCAGATGAGATGGATGTATCATCTCTTGGTGCTTGAGGAAGAAATAAATGCATATAAATTGCAGCAGCACAGGACTGGGAAAGCTGACATAAAGGCAATGCACAACTATGCACTAAGATCAATCTTAACCACTTCCTCTTCTCTGTAGAGTTGAGCATTGTTTGTACATCTGAACTTAAAAGCCAAACTCAAAGGGACTGACAAACTGAAATAATTCAGAGAAAAGATTTAGCTAAATTTTTGTTTCCGTTAGTGCTATTTGAACAAGGTTATAATCAGCAGCAAGAAATCACACAATGCTAATAAACTATCACAACAATGCTGCCCTTAGCTCATGTTTCATAAAGCCCTGATGCTGTGAAGGACAAGAATATTGTTAATTTTACACCCTCATCAGCAACCACAAGTGAAAACATAGCAACTTCTTCATGGAGCAGAACATACATTTCCAGATAATCTTCCAAACTTCTGTTACTTAAACCATGGAGAAATCTACCTCCTGAGAGACTTTGAAAAAACAGTAGTAATAGCCTAACTCTTTTAAACCTCTGTACTAGATTCCTTTGCTTTTAATGGATTATATTCTTACAGCCACCTACCTTCAGCTTTTGAACCTCAGTAGCCAGGACCTCCCTTTGTTACGTATTATTTCATTTTACAATGAACAATTAGAGAGTCATTTCTCAATTTTACCAGTCGCATCGACTTGCTTTGCCTGTCTGCACATAGATCAGATTGTATGAAATTACAGAGAATTCAATAGGGGGGATCAAAATTTTAAAGTCCACAAAGCCAGTGACTTCTGACTCTCTATAATTCAGTTTACAAAAGCATTGATCATTTATATATACTACTTAAACATTACGCCTTTAAGCATCTCAGAAATAGTTAAAAGAAACAAACTACTAAGGTGCAGGCGCTATGCTAACTTCTATAAAGGCCATATTATGACAGATTAAACAAATGCTCCCAGGATCAACATTTCTTTAAAAGCCAAACACGGATTACCTGTTTTAGCTTCATATAAAAAGTTTCTGTGAAGGTTTTTCTGCTGAAGTACCAGAAGCGTTCATTGGCAGGATAGACGCGCACAACAGTCTCCAGCAAAAACCGGACTGGCTCTACTACTTCAGTAACCACCATATCCACTGCCACAGTCATGAACACGCGCTTATCTAAAACACAAAAGTCACGTACAAATAAATTAGTCAAAGCTCAGATTTCTCAAAACAATCAGCGACAGAAGTAAACAAACTGAAAATCCTTTCTATATAATCTCCGATTCTGTTGCACCCTTTTTATTGACTCAAGTTCTACACCCTACGTGCCTGTTGCTTAGAACGATAGTATGCATTAAACAGTGTAGCAAGTAATTCTGATAACTCTTTAAATAGGGGCAAAACATCATGCAAAAAGAATCATGCAAGACAACAGCATTAAAATACACGATCCCCACCAGACTAAAGGAACATGCACAGGATAAGGACGTATTTTTTAAGTGTAAACTTACTGCTGATAGAATATATGTATGTATAGCAGATCAGTGTCAAGGATGTGCTACAGCACTGTTTGCTCTAAATCCTCTCCAACACCAAGAAACACTTCAGATTTTTTTATTTTTTTTTTAATGTCCATGCTCACTCTGTCAGTTAAAAGAACTCAAAACATTTTACCCCTCCCTGTCCCAGTGTTTGGGTCAGACAGCCCTCATAGCAGCGATAGAATATATGTATGTATAGCAGATCAGTGTCAAGGATGTGCTACAGCACTGTTTGCTCTAAATCCTCTCCAACACCAAGAAACACTTCAGATTTTTTTATTTTTTTTTTAATGTCCATGCTCACTCTGTCAGTTAAAAGAACTCAAAACATTTTACCCCTCCCTGTCCCAGTGTTTGGGTCAGACAGCCCTCATAGCAGCAAACCATATTTTTAAAGCAAAGCATGGATCAGTAATCCTAATCTGTAATAGCTCCATCTTCCTGCATTCTCCTCTACTTAAAAAAGTTGGGAGCTATGCTTCAGTATCAGGATCAACTGACCAGAGAATGCGACTGAAATAGTCCAAGCATGTGCTCCAGGTTTACAGTGTAAGAAAAGGTTTGCTGCTTCTGGAAATACTCACCCCAGAGAGAGGTAATAACCATCATGTTGCACCACAGAGATCTTTCTTGCACGAAGTGCAGATGTTTAAAGTAACATGTATAATCAGACATTACACATCCCTAGCTTTCCCTGTCTTATCAGGCCACAGAGGCAAGTGGGCATTAAAAAACAAACAAAAACAAACAAACAAAAACAAACCAATGAACAAGAACCTGGTTCAAGAAAAGTCCCCACCATAAAAACAAACTACACCACACACATGAAGTCACATTATAAGCCAGAAACTGTCAAGCGGCACAGCAAGAGTTTTGCCTGTATGCTAATGGCAATAATGTGGTTTGAAAGTCCATCAGCAAGAGCAGTGACACTGGCTGGATATACTTGAATATGCCTTTAAGCCACTGATGTGTGCTCTGCCTTGGGATAGAAAACAAACTCCAGATTTGCATTCAGACCTCCTACATCACCATCAGAGAACATAAATTCTAGCAATAAGTAACTGTACTGTATAATCAAGCACTTCAGTGCATCACCTCCAGCTGCCCCGAGATGAAGGAGATGTAATGCTGTTTGTAACCTACTCACCGCAACACTGAAAGGAAAAGAAGAGCAATGCTTCCTGTTTGCACTGCTTGGCTGAGTACAGAAGGTGGAAAACAACTCCTACATGCTTAGGACCAAAAAGTCCTGATAACCAGAGAAAAGGGACCTAAGCCCCAAACACGAACTGAACGTCTCCAAATCTGCAATTCACAGTTCTATGAACAATTACTCACATTTCTATGTTGCATGTGATCATACAGAAAAGCTCCCAACCATGGACTCTCGAAGCATAATGGTTTATGTACTCAAACAGATGCTCCATGATTCCCAGGAGAAAAATACATTTGCTAAACCCATGTGGAGTCACACAAATTTACAAATTAGATTAAATTACCTTTAGGAGTTTCCTCATTAAGTACTAGAAACATGGGTGCATTTGGATTCCAGATTCCAGTAATTACATAAGCCTTCCCATCAGAGCTCTTTCCCATGGATTCCTAAAATAAATCCATACAGAATTCTATTAGAGTCATAGTTTAACCTCAGAGAGATTGAAGGAGGAGAAAATAGTGTTCTATGAACTTCAGAGTAAGGTTGAGTTCACTTTAGAAAACACTATCTAAATAAAAAATATTTAAAAATGGATTGAGAAAAGTTACAGGGAAATGGGAAAGAAGAAACATCAGGAGAAACATTATATAAGAAACTGATGACAAAATAGTTTATCAACATATATATCTTTAATGTTTATTATAACCATGAAAGCGTGGTGGGATACCTGCTGCTCCATGTTCTGAGCAGCTGAGATGGTTGTTAGGAGAGGATGAGTTACAAGAGACTTCATAAAATTAAATTAGCCCCACAGTCTACAAAGAAATGACACAGAAGGAAGGGAAAAAATTAGAAATAAAAATACCCACAACCAACCCAACCCCAAAACCAGAACTTAACAGAATAAGAACAATTTCAACCCTAAGATAAATCTGATTTTTCCCAATGCATAAATATACTTCTGCCAGATTTTGCCCTGAGTAGCTCAGGCACAGACTTGGATTTTTAAATATGCCAATGAACTGCAATTGCAATCCAAAGGAACTTGAGATTTAAAGTGCCAAATTTCAGGATAATATACATATAAAGCTAAAAAAGGCCACATACAATAAAGTCAGGACTAATAGCAATGCCTGTAAGTCTGGTTAAAATCATCTTAAGCTAAACATCTGCTACTTCTACAAATATTTCTTATAGACCTGCTAGGAGTAATTAGAGTGCACGGCCTGCACAGCACAGCTCTTCCCAATATGAGGCAACTATATTCTTCCTCAAGTTTTTTGGGATCCAACAGGCTTGTACAGCAGCTGTACAATTCCTACTCTGCAATCCAATCTGTGGCAGAGTAGTAAGAGCGACCGAGTTCTCCAGATCTACACAGAAAGCGATTTGGAAGGAAACCCCAAATGTGTTACAGCCAAAAAATGAACTAATAAGGCACTACATGCAGAGGTCACATGTACTTGGAATGTGAATGTAAACACAATTATAGGTGGAGTAAAGGCAGGAATTCAAATACACAGTAAAAAGGTTTTCTATAGATTTGCAGAAGCTAATTCATTATGCTCCATAACTCACTATAATTTATTCAATTTTCTAATCAAAATATAAACATGAAGAATGGAACTAATATCAGCAGAGAAAACCAGAAAAAATGAGCTAGTAGATACAAAAAGGCAAATAAATAGTTTGACAAGAGAACTTAATATCAATAGCCAGAGTCATCACCATGAGTTAAAAAATAGACTAGGCAAAACTGGAAGAACTGTATAGCCACAGAATGTCTGATTGGTTTAACTCCAGCACTTCTTGAGTTGCAAAAAGTTGTATTCTTATCCACAGCATGAAAGTAAATTGATATCACAGAAAGCATCATATTATTTTGTACTTCTTTTTGAAGCAGCTCATATGAAATGAAGATTGTAGAAGACAAGTGAATACTTCAAACTCTGAACAAGAATTGACACTTAAATGAATCACAGAATGTCTTTGGTTGGAAGAGCCCTTCAAGATCATCTAGTCCAACCTTTGGTCCAATGCTGCAAGCTCACCAGTAAACCACATCCCTGAGCATCAGGTCCAGAGGCCACTTAAATGCCTCAAGGGATGGTGACTCCACCACTGCCCTGGCAGACCATTCCAATATTTGATAACCCTTTTCAGTCAAGAAATGTTTCCTAATATCCAGCCTAAAACTCCCCTGCTGCAGCTTGCGCCCATTCTGTCCCTGTCACTTGTCACCAGGGAGAAGAGGCTGTCCCACCTCCTT
>VWZY01003035.1:277644-291773 GCA_013399075.1 Chloroceryle aenea
TACGCCCAGGTCCTTTTCCAACTTGCAGCTTTCCAACCACACATCCCCAAGTCTGCAGCTTACCATGGGGTTGTTATGACCCAAGTGCAGGACCTGACACTTGGCCTTGTTGAACCACATGCAATTAGCCTTGGCTTACTGATCCAACCGGTCTAGGTCCTGCTGTAAAGATTCCCTACCCTCTAGCAGATCGACACACCCACCTAGCTTGGTGTTACCTGCAAGTTTACTGAGGGTACACTCAATCCCCTCACCCAGATCATTAACAAAGATATTGAAGAGAACAGGCTCCTGTGCTGAACCCCAGGTTTAACCACTCACCATGGCTGACCACCCTGCTGTCTACCCTGGCAGGCCCGATCCTAATACTCACGGTGGTACTGATCTTTGGACCATGTTTGCTGAACAGGCTGATGTCGTTTATCAAAAGCCGGTTGGAGACAGTTAACATTATGCTGGTCGAGCATCAGCAGATGCTTTAAGATGTACTTTAAGATGTGCCTTAAGGTGTGCCTTAAGAATCCTTTAAGAATGCTTTAAGAACTGTCTTAGGTATAGCTTTACTCAATGCTACCTCTGATTGTCCTTAGATACATTCCACCACTAACCTTAGCTGCCTAAGAATCACAGTTATGGGATTCATCCCACCATGTTTTAGTAGAAGTAAATAAAGGCAAAACTTTTCAGCGCCTTGGAAAAGTAAGACCACTTCCCCAACACCCAAACATGAAAGACTATTATTTGCTCCGAATTTTTAGGCAATATGCTTAACACAATACAGAAAGCTTCCTTATATTTCACTACCAGCTGCCAGCTGACCTAATTACTGCTTTACCCACTGAACAAAACCCAGACACCACAGGTTTTGACATTAACTGAAATGTTTTATCCTTTATGTGTAACAAGTTTGAAGATATAAGCCCCAGGATTTAAGAACCAAAAGACAAACAAAACCAAGCAGATGAGATGTTTGTTGTTTTGGTTTGTTTTTTTGGGTGTTTGTTGTTTTTGTTGCTTTTTTATTTCTTTTAAATCACCTCTATCTTACTAAACAAGTTATTAGAGCTAAGTATTACCATATCTAGGAGATGCATGTCACTGTTCTTCACATTTCTTCCTGGGCTTAACAGCATCCCAAAGCATCTGTGAAGTTTATTTATACAAAAAAAAAAAATAAAATTAACTTTATAAAATACACAAGTATTTTCTTGAACATAATGGCACAGCCACCTACTGTTTCTAATTTAAAGAAAAACTTTTTTTGCAGTCCTTTGTTAGTGTTATGGCAACGTTCAGCAAACATCACAATATATATTACAGAAATGACAATGAAATTATTTTCCAGAATAGATACGCCAAATTAGTGTCTAACCTGAGAACAATCGATTATTTTTCAAGACAACTTAGAATGCTGAGTTTAAAGATACCAACAATTCCTATACAATAGAGATGAAGATTGGCAAAAAGAAATTCTCTCTCCCCAATCCATTTTAAAACCTGTTTTCACAGAACTATACGAAAAGCTACAAAATCACCCATTCTATCACCTGTAATATCACTGGTGTAAAACATCATGTGGCATCACAGGCGTTTAAAAAAAAAGCCCTCCTTTGCTCAATTTTTAGACTTTCATTCTTTATATTTTAAAGCTGTACTTCTGTATTATACAAAGCCTAGAATTCCAGAATTCCCATCCAATCACTTAACAAGAAAACATTCTTGATATTTGTAGCAGTAAACCAAAAATAAATAAGTAATAGTTTTTAAAAGATTTTTTTTTAAACATCTGAGCTTTGACCTGTCTGAATATTGAAGGTGCAAATCCAGGTTTGAAGTTTCTGTCAATCATCTTTATCTTTTTCTCCTTCAAACATACTCCATTATGAATACAAAAATCCCAAACAGAATTATGTGGTTTTTAACTTAAGCTGCAAGCTGTGTTGTACAGACTTCTAGAAGTGTTAGATCTCAAATGAGGAAAAAAAAAAAAAAAAAAAACAACAACTTGAAAGCAATTGCATCATGAAATGCTGTGTAAAAGTGGGGTCGTATTTCAGAGAGGTTTGCTTTGAGAATTTTTCTCTATACAGCTCAGCTCTCTAATCCTACCACTCTGCACCTCCAAGAAGAGACAGGCTCCATCTGCCTCTACCCTTCCAGCAGGTGTCTGAGCCCCCCATTCCTGCCTTCTCTATATCTGAGTAAAAGCAGTTCTGTCACCTGGGCAACCCACTTATCCAAATGGAAATTTAGATTTTTCAGCAAACATAAATCCTAAGAGATCATTTAAACATTGATAGGGTGGCAACGAAGACACAATAGTTCCACAGATTTCACACACTGAATCACGAACACACTGAATCACGAACAGAGATATAATAGCAGCTACCATTTCAATAATGCTATTAACTGTGAAAGTCTTAACATATGCAATTACTACACCATCTAGTAAGTTTGCCCCTATTAACGTTTGCGTATGTGATTTTCATTTTCCACCTCATTACACTTAAACAGTAACTTACATCTACAACTGTATTTTTCCTCCTCCATAGTCTTTCACTACTCAAATCAAAGTGGTAAATAAAACAGTAGCCGGTGATTTTGATTCATCTATACAGCATAACGCAGTGCCATGTAAAGCACCAGTGTAGGTAGGATGGTAGGACTTAAATTTAACCACTCAAGCAGGCTTCTCTGTAAGACTAATTAGGCCAGGCAGAATGTTGCAGTAGACTGATTTACTACTTTTTGGTACTACTTTGGGATAGAAATATCTCTGAGAGGGCTATATTTATAATAGCAGAGGGGTCACTAGATCCTGGTACATCTGTGAAAGAAAACTGTAAGGCGAAGATTTAGATGCAGGCAAAGCAGACGTGCTTTTCAAAGACAACAGCTCACAGATCCTAGCTCTTGCTGTGCACCTCTCAGATGTATACAAGTTCTGATGTGTGCCAGCCAAAATTTTTGGAAAGTGTGCTTCCAAAAGTGTGGGAGTCAGGAACAAGTAACCCCTGTCTCTCACAGAAGCAGTTTACTTATGCTGACTGGCAGCATCCTGCTACTAGATTAGATAGGGGCTTGTCTTCCCACTACATTCAAAGAGCAAAATGAGTTCAAATGAGTTCAGGACCTTCACTTGCAGAGAAGTCGGATTTTACACAAACAGTTGTCAACACATTCAGCCTCAAATTTGAGGAGACTGAGCCACACACCCAGGATTCAAAATGACCCGCAGAGACTGTAGGCCTCAGTCTTACCACTTCTGACATGTTGGGTTTTCTGCACTTAGAGCTGGTTACCAAGTGGCTATGTGCAGGTGCACTACTATCTTTAAATTTATCTAGTTTCTAGACCTTAAAAAAATAAGAACCCAAATTATTCTTCACTTGTATATATTTCCATTTATGGAAATAAAAATGCTAGCTACAGATAAGGCTGATGATATTGAGTTAACAAGATAACATGATCTTTAAGAGCTTCCAGTACTACTGAGCAACCAACCAATATTCTGTACACAATATACAATATCCTGTATTCTGGTGTTCTAAGGACACCAGAATCTAAGCTAAGCTATGGCTACATAACTTGGTATTAACTCCCCTGTATGACTGATAGCGTACTACATTTAAACACGATTCTATTGAGTACAGAGTCAATCCTATAATTTCTCAGAATGAAATGCTGACACTTGATAATAACTTTCTTAAAGCCCCTGAGCATTAATCTGAATTTTCTTCTTGAAGCTTGTAAACCACTGAGACTTTCTACTCCACATTTTAGAACTGAACTTATGCAGTGCCACATGTGACTCAAACCTGGGAGACAACAACCAACATCACTTCTTCATCTGCTTTGACCTAGATAAAAACAGGCAAACCCCAGGTCAAACAGGTCACAAAGGTAGGGAGGACCAAAGGAACTCGTGAGTATCCTACTCCAACAACCTAACACAGCCATAGGTCCTATCTGAACACAAGGAGGTGGTGAGTTTCTCTGAGTGATATCAGATCTACTCATCTGAGACCCATGAAAGAATCTTGAATGTTTTGAGACCTATTTTTTTAACAATAACATTTTTTTCATTATCATTTCCACTTAGAAACACTTTTGAAGACACATTAAATTGCTCAGAAGCTCACTGACTGATGTTACCCGGATTGATCTTTTATACCAGCTTTGCATTTTAATATTATGCAGGCAAGTACATAAAATTCCTAACAAACAAGTCTGTGTACATCATGTCAATTAAGTAACTTTTTATCAGCAAGGTTTATGGTGATAAAAACAACATCTAAGCTGAATATGCTAAACAACATCAAAATTAAAGTTTCTAAGGAAGGCAGCTTTACTTTTTGAGTGGGGGAAAAATAAAACAACAACAATCAAATGTTATTCAGAAATGCTTAAAAGAGTTTAACAACTAAATTTTGCGGCCAAAATTACTTAAATGACAAACATATTTGAAACATTTGAGGGTTTTTTTAAAAGCAAATGACTAACAAGAGCACAATTTTACAACACAAAAGAATGCCGATAAAAAATTCTGCTGTATATTCCTTCTCTCAAATTCCAGGTTCATTTTTGAAATAAAAGCTTGAAAGCAAGTCAAGAAGATCAACCTTAAGTTTGGGGAGGGGTTGTGGTGTTTTTTTTCCTTGATTCTCCTGTTATCTTGCATCCTTTTTTCACTATAACTGTATTCTCTCTTTGTTACTCTTTTGGTAAGATTGCCATCTGGTGGCGTTTGCCAATAGAAATTGAGCTATTAAGGAATTTCCTAATTTAAATTAATGTAATAGCTACTACTACGGTACTAACAAGAGTCCCCTGTTAATGAATACATTACGTAGTGGTTATTCTTCACATGTACAGTCTGCTTCTTGTGCAAATGCTTTGCCTAAAAGGTCAGATTATACTGTCCAAAAGGGATTCCCCTCACGTAATTTTCAGCAAATACAACTCAAGTCATCAATCATTCCTAAAATCTTCACCATCACTCGAAGATAGACATTAGAATCATATTACACCAAAACTAAAAAGAAATACCGTTCATCTTGAAGACTCCATCAAAAAGACTGCTGTTTCTAACCAGCAGGTTGAGTCCAAACTCTTGGTGTTGCAGTGCATTTATCTAACAGATTCGTATGTTCCAAGGTTTAGCAGAGCCCAGACAACCCAACTTGGTTACTTTTACTAAACAGAGAGATGCTGATAATGCGGGACTACAGTAAATGCATGGCTTTGCACTACATAAAATGACAGACAGCAAAATCAAAATAATGTGAATGCCATAAGGATCAGAAGACCACATTCAAAAAGATGATTAAAGGGGAAAACCAAGAATGTTTACTAGAGTTCTTATTTTCACTTAAAAAAAAAATCATAGAAATACCTCAAGAAAATCTAAAACAGAACTGCACACTTATAAATTAATTATATTGTATAATAATACTTGTGTTATTGTTGTATTTTTTCCGCCACATAACTTGCGAAGCCAGGGAAAAGTACATTAAATATGGTGCTCTCAAAATCTTAACCTGCATTATTTTTATAAGCAGCTTACCTTTCAATGGCCAGTTCTTTGTTCGAGAGTTGCTGAACTGTAATCACCACTTTCTTCTCAATTCCCTGTTTAAGCTTGAAATATAATTTCTCTCTGTCCTTTGGCACAGGGCTAATAGAACAAAAACAAGTTTCTTTAGCAGAGGTATTGAACGTTCACTGTTAAATTCAGAAAAGAGTAGCAGCCCACTTCAACTGTTAATGACTCAACTCATTTGAGAGACCTTCTCTTCCTTTAGTCACAAGTTAATAAAGCAGCACTGCAGAAACACAGACCACATGCTAACTGTCTAGGGGATTTATTAGACAAGCATATCCAAACATATTTGGGGTTTGAAAAAATGACAGAAAATATGCTATATGTTAGCTATGAAGCAAAAAATAAATAGGACATTTTCACAGAACTCTTATTATCAACTCTCAGTTCCACTAAAAAGGAATATCTTGTAATTACTTGTTAGGCAAAGAATACTTTGCTCTCCCGTAATACATTTTCTAAATCTTCAATACATTTGTAATTCATTAGCTTATAAAGAAAAAAATACACCTTAAAAAAATGAACACTAGACTGTGTTTTCTCAAGAAAATTGCTTTGACTGAAGTTTTTAACAGACTTGCTATCCCCTCCATTTACATACGTACCATGAGCATTCCTATCAGGAAACATGTATTTAAAAGAAAATTATTTGAACAAGTTATGTTATTTTTTAATCCTCTTACAGAAAAGATACAGAGGAAAGAACTGCAAAAGCAATGCAAGAGCTTCCTTTTTGTAACAAGTCTATTCATGAAAAGAGGCCAAATCAATTTTACTGCAGCACAGTAGCTGTGCATTCTGCAAGTAGCTATGTGCTTTTTTCAACGAGATTTCTGCTTTCCCCTTCCCATTCACAGTACCTAAAATTTCCTTTTCCATCATCTTCTTTGACTTCTAAGGAAACACTGAAAGTGTACATATCACTATCTGGCGTAGGAAGAACAAAGTCCTTAACGTGATCAGATGCTTGTTTGGAAGAACGTTTGAATGCTGTTGAGAAACTATATAAAATTCGGCTGACCTGTAGAAAAGGAAAATAAATCCAAAATAAATCTAATTTTAATGGGGTATCACGATACAGTTTTGTATGTCACAGAGTTACTATCACTTGCATCTTACAGTGTACACAAAGCATGCCTTCCCTAGCACAAAATATTCCCATCAGGTGTTTAATGACCTAGCAAATTCAGTAATGACATCTCCCGTTTCCATTCATGTCACGTTCACTGCTCTTGTAATGCTCACAGAGTTATTATATATTACAAGTTTAGGAATGCAACTCATTAGAGAGCCAGAATAGTGTACCTTTCAGGTTGTGTATTTAACACCTCAACTTCCATCTTGCTCTTGCAGATGTCAAAAAAGGGGAATTTTTTACTTTTCAACCTGCATTTTTTCACCTTAGAAAATAATTTTTTACCCAGCTACTACTCAGCTCTTCCTAAAATCCTAGAGCAGATTACTGCAAAATGATTCTTTGTAACGCACGAGGTCTGCACTGCAACTCTCCTCTGAAACCTACCCAGATGAGGCCTGAAAACCAGAATACTAGCCTTAAACTCAGGCTTTCTACATAATCTCAGTACAGTGCACCTTGGAATTTTACTAGAATAAAAGAAAAAAATATTAATATTTATGTATGATTAGCCGTACATTCTGTGAAACACATTATATATGTGTTAACATATTTTTCAAGGCACTATAGATACACCATTTCCACATCTGGAGTAACTTACTAAAACACTGCTTGTATCCTTTTCACTAGGCACTGTACAAGATTTAATACTTACTGCCTCTTTAATCTCACAGGAGAAAACATGGATCTGGAACTCTTCTGTTCCACAACTGCTTTCAGTAAATGCAAAGCAGTCACTCTCTGAAGTCCCATTTTGTCCACGCACACAAAACAGCACCTTATAGATTGGAAAAGAGGCTATCTCTGTATTGTTTGATTGATTTATTATTCTGTCAAGGAAAGGAACAGGGAAGATCAAAGAAAAAGGTCAGTAAATCAAACAGCCCTACTTAAAAGGCTTTTCTGCAATTAGATAAATATATAAACTGCAATTACTACTGAATTCAAGTACACAAGATCAGCAGTAGGAACAGAAGTGACAAGCTTTCCAAATTTGATGTGTTTCTGGTTGCAATATTGGTTTAATATCTTTTATACTCCATATTATAGACAAATATAGTACTTCTCTATCACGCAATAGCAATGAACATCCTTGCTCTGCAATCGCTCGTGAAAAACACCAGAGTAGAAATGTAGAAAACACAGCTACAGCATAAAAAGATCAAAGAAAATTGAACATTATAAAATAATTTCATCTCTTCTTACTGTTTGCTTGAACTGAGTTTTATTTTTTTCAGAATCTACAAGACTATTTAGCTTAGCAAATACTTGCTGCCAAGTTCAGATAAATATTAATCACAGACCTACGGGCTCATACAGAACCTTAAATTCCTCTCAAACTTAGAAGACGACAACAGGATGGTGGTCTCAGAACAGTCTTCTAAACAGCAAGTCTTATAAAATAAATAGTTGCAGCTACATAGTTCTCCTCTGGTTTTTGCTACTTGTCCATACACACATTCACATCAAGGCTGAATAACAACTGTCTGCAATAATAACGGACTAATCTTCAGATGGCGAGAAAAGGCCCGAATGGATCCAGCATACTGGAATATGGGGGGTTCCATGTAACATGTTCCACCAGTGACAACTGTTCGGATACCAGGACTAGAAACACTCCTCAAAAATGACACTGGTGTCACTTGAACTTTGATGAAGTATATTAAGTGACAGATGGATTCACGTCTACAGTTCTGTGCAGGTTCTTAGGCAGTCCTTTGCTTAATGATGTCCTCTCTAATTAAAGATCAGAGGAACCTGAGTCTCACTTGCAAACAGCCTTCTTGAATGGCTTCTATGGCTATGAAAATAGCTACAGCACACCTAAAATCTTGTGTCTTTTGGACAGCTGCCATCATAAACGTATGCAGTGCAATTTCCTACTTCAGATGAAATGCTGCCATAATATCTAACGGAATCTTAAATTGGGTTCAAAGAATAAAATGCCAGAAAATAATACATGTGCTTGAAGGTCCTGCTGTTTTTCTGCACAAGATGATAGTCGATACACAGGCAGAGAACAGCAAAGGAAGGAAATCTAACCATATCCTTCGGACTTGGCTTCAGCATGGCAACATCTGGAAGCAGAAACTAGCACCTCAAGTCCTCAGCATATATGGAAGAGTCTAAACCTGAAACACCTTCACCTAACCTAAGGCCAGCAGGACTACCACCCTCTCAACAGATTTACCTTGGAGCTGATTACAGACTAGGGAGGCTGGGATAAAACACATTATCAGCTGTCCCTTTCCAGTGTCTCTCTTATTACCATATTTCAACAGAGATGCAGGCAGAAAGGTATGCTTTGGTCAACACTGCGTGGCAACCTCTACCACCAACTATATGCTCTACGTCAAAACTGAACATCCATTTTGGTGCTTCAGAGGAATTTCTCAAATATAACTGGCTTCAGCAAGAACTTCAGGCACAAATCCAGCAATTCTACTTCCCCGTGCAAGTTACAAAGTCAGAATCCATCTTTTATGTGCTTGTGGAAGTTAACAATAGAAACATTTCTATGTTACCTTACAGAGCCTTCTGGAATGTTTGGAACATAAAGTGTTACAGGTAAAGGGGCTTGACTTGAGGATTTCAGGTTTGCCATTGCATGTAGAGCTTCCGGCTCATTTCGAGGGGCAGAAACCTTTGTGAAACCTAAATAAGTCAGTTTGTTAAACAACACGCTGTCCTCTTCTGGGGGTTCACTGGGAGAAGATGGCCTTGGTGCAGAGATTTCTGAAAATGAAGAAATCACTTCTTTAACCATTTGCTTTTGTTATTACGTATTGTTTTCTCAATAGGTTTAATGGCAAAATCTACAACTTCTTCTGAGAAAGGACACAGGAGTCAAAGGTCCAGCACTAACAGTAAGAAACCCACTTGACATCTTAACATTAATGTTAAGTCTGTTCTATTCTAGAGCACATTTTCAAGTATAGCATAGGGACAAATTACCTTGTGACTCTTTCTAGCAGTGCTAGAACATAATCTTTCTTTAAGCTCCATTCCTCAGATGTTCTTTTCCTTAGTTTGCTTATACTTCCTCCTAATTCGTACTCATCATTTTGCATAAAGATGTCCCTAATTCTCTTCTCTCCCATGGCTTTGCAGCTTCTGTGGAATTAATCACCATGGCTCACATCCCTGGGATAACTATATTAACTGCATGAAACCATCAGAGAGCTGGAGAAAAGAAAAAGGGTAGCTGGTTGTTCCTCAGCAGAGGAGAAGTGTTCTTTTTCCACTATCACACTACTATGGACAGGGGTGATCTTGAGGGAACCTTGGGGAGTTTTGCTGTTGTTTTCTGGCAGATATTTTTAAGGCATTTTGACATTTGAAAAACAAGAGAAGAGATGGAAGAAAAATTAAGTATGGAATCAGAGTAATCCAGGCTGAAAAAAACAACCTCTAGAAGTAATCTAGCTTTCACTCCTGCTCCAAGACAGAGCAGGTTAGGTTAGGGCTAGTTTTGAAACCGGATCAGGATCCTCAGGGTCCTGTCCAGCTGAGTTTTAGTATTTCCAAAGACGGACATTCCAAACTTGTCTAAGCAATATGCTCTGTGTATCTACAAGTATTTCTTTGTTCATTTATGTTAAGGGTTGTGTTCTGTTTGAAGCACATCAAACGGGGAGCCAGTATGGTAAGGTTCTCAAGGACAGAGCATACATGTAATTAAGAGATTAAGAGCAGGGTGTTTCCATTTTTTTTTCCCCCCTCTAAATCCCCAGACAGACACTACGGGAATTTTCTGATGCAATGCTACAGAATTGCTCTGCATGCTACCGACAGAAAAAGAATTCTAATTCAAGGCCCACAGACTTATATTACTAAAAAAAGAAAAAAATCTATAAAAGTTACAATATATTTGACATCAAATATATTCAATAAAGTTTACATAAAAAGCTTTCAGTCCTCTCTTTTTTACCAAACTTCAAATATTATAAAAAGTATCACAATCATTCCTAGTAATTATTATATCTAAAGATCCCTGCACCAATACCTGGTGATAGAAGCAGAGCTGAAAAGTTTATCAGTTTGCTCAGGATACATTTCATTTGCAGATAATACTGTCAGTGAACAATGCCCTGAAACTTCTCATACCCCATCAGTAGCATCTGTACCTCAACCGTATTCCATTCAGCAAGTTATACAACACTTAGTCCTAACTTATCTTGGGCTGGAGGCCCGAGCAAAACAGAGCAGCACAGGTTATCAATCTGATGTCAATCTACTCCTGCCTATAATCCTCAATTAATCAGAAAAGGAGAGGAGACCTCAGGTATTCTCCACTATAGCTTTGGAATGAAGCTCCAGAAAGCTTTATATTAATCTTAAGGTTAACTGGAAACTGCACAAAGGAAAAAACTGCCATCTATGATTGAGAGGGCAAACACTTCAGCAATACCTGTAGTAGAAGGGTCTAAAACAAGGTGCAGGGATGGCTGATTTGTTTGACCTGCTGACTCATCTCCAGCTGTCTGGCTGCTTGCATCACTGGGATCTTCTTGGAGAGCAGTGGAATTGTTCTGGTCTTTTTCAGAATCCCTCAGTATCTCTTCCATTGCCTTCTCCAGCTGATCATCTCCATCTGAAAAAACCTGAAAGCAGAAGATTATGACATTAACTAAATCAAGTATAACCCAGTGTCCCATCCCATTACATATAGTGCACATACGCTCACTGCTAATCGAACAGCTACCCATCTAAAAACTACATCTTAAAATCACAGGCTTGTGTGTTTAGATCCTCCATTCAGAACAATGATCAACAGACTTTGTTATAGATGAGTCTTAAAGAAAATGTTATTTTTTTAGTCATATGCAATTCATTTCTTTCACTTACTGTCCCACACATACAAGGGGTACAAGTCTAAGGATATGCCAAGGAAATGCCAAGACATGTTCCCTAGGAAAAAAAAAAAAACAAAAAAAAAAACAGCTTTTCCCAAGTACTAGTTTTTCAGACCAAAAAACCCATGGCCAATAATTAAGTTGCTTCATGGATTCTACCCGCAGTTCACCTGCCTCTTTCCAGACATAATTACTAAAGAACTAGCTAGTGTTTCATACAGACAGAAGTCAAAAGGTGTAAATAACGGCAAAATCGTTGTGCAATGACAATGTACTAGTTTGTCTTTGCAAGGTGAACAAATTCCTTTTGTTCCAAGCAGGCCAAAACCAGTAAATCAGCTACTGCAACTCAAGAGGAGAAATTTGTAATTAACCAATCAGCTGTTACCCAAATGCTAAAATATTCTGTTATTTATAGGTAAAAAGCTTTAGAGTAGGTCTTAGTCATGCCTAAGGTAGCAATAAGCAGGAAAACTAAACTAAAAACTAAAACCCAAGACCATCTGTGTTCCTATGCAGTATAATTGTGTGCTTTTAAGATAACAACACAGTCTCTGATCCCTAAGTAAAAAATATTTCCCAAGGCTTAATAAGAAGCTCATTCTTTGAAACTAACTTTTTAGTCATTCACTAAGGTATAAATCCACAGAATACTAATAAAGCTGACCCCTGAAGATGTTATTAAAAGAAAAACTGAGCTGCCTCTTTTGGACAGATTTCCTTTATCTGAGCTGTTAATTCCACTGGTAATAAGCAAAGACAAGTTACAATTTAAGAGTCTCCTCCACAAGTTCATTTAATTAAACAGTCCAAAGAAGTTGCAATCTTCCAATCAATACAATCTTGCTACACATTTAAAATAAAGTAATTGTAAACCTTTAGCTGAGGTTTTTCATCTTTTCTAGAGGTTTCCTCAGACTGCTGATGGACCAGGACAAAGTCTTCATTAATTAATGTAGATACAGTTTCAGGAATCCTACTGGCTTTGCTAAATGATGTTTTGACTTCCATCTCAGGTCAGTATTCTACTGCTGCCACCAGAACCTAAGAAAGAAAGAAAGAAAGAAAAAAATTAGTTAAGTTTTGAAGCTGTAAACAGTATTAGCATGTTATTAGGTGTAACATGAAGTTACAGTGGAATAATATAATAGAGTTACAGGAATGTGTTATACTATGTAACTTGAACTCTGATTTCATTGGAATAAAGAATCTTATTTAAATAGCAAGTATGATTTTTAAGGCATGTGTTTAAAAACCGTATGATTTAACAGCAGCTGCTGTTATCTGCATGTATAAGTAACACCTGAGAAAGTTCACCTTGGAGCTTCCACTTCCCCTGTTTATAATCTTCCACAGTCTGCATCTATGTTAATTCAGAATGTCTTCTCCAATTCCTTAGGGAATGAAGGGCTAGAATGATGAACACTGTACATTAGGATTTTTTATATCTTAAATGAATCTAAGTGTTTATATTTTCTGTGTTTAAAAAAACAAAAAAAGGAGAAAAATCTATTTTCAGATAGATTTTATAACTAGCTTGCACTTCCAGATATGCTCCATTTTCATTTTAGTTTCCTGAAAAATACTACTCTGGCTGAGTGCTGGGATTTACTGTGCTTAATACACAAAATTTGGAAGAGTCACATATAACTGGGGGAAACAAACTGCTCTTGTCACCTTTGTGAGGCTAGAGAGTGCCCAAAGCAGGGTAGCTCAAACAAAGGTCTGCCGTGACTTATGAACAAGGATGGGTTTAGCTTCATGTCACCAAGGCACATGGTGCCATGCTTGCTTCTCAGTTACAGTTCCAAAACATCAAGTGATCAAGAGAGGAATGCAAATTTAGGTCTAGCTATAGGGAATCACAAAACCAGCACTTAAAACAAGCAAACAAAAAAAGTCATGCATGTTCTCCACCATTCTGAACAGGCATTACTTAAGATGCTAACCACAAGAGTCAATTTAGAAACTTAAGACCAAAAAAACCAACATGGAAACTAGACTACTTGCAACACCAAAATAGCTTGTATCACTTTCTAAACTACAGCAACACGCAGCTCTACATAAATTTACCGACTGTGGAAGAAAGGGCTGGCTACTTACAAAGAATTCAAGAAGACAGCAAGATCATGCAGAAAGATAATCAGGGATACAAAAGAGCAAATTGAAGTTAAATTGGCCACTTCTGTTAAGGATAACAAAAAGTCCTTCTATAAATACATTAATAACAAAAGGAGGGGCAAAGAAAACCTCCATTCTTTGATGGACTTTGAGGGAAACATAGTTAATAGAGATGAGGAGAAGGCTGAGGTACTTAACACCTACTTTGCCTCAGTTTTTACCAGTAAGACAGGTGGCCCTCAAGGCAACTGGCCTCTGGAGCTGGTAGACAGAGAGAGGAAACCAAATAGCCCTCTTGTATTCCAGGAGGAAGTAGTTAGTACCTTACTGAGTCATCTAGATCCCCACAAGTCTATGGGACCAGACGGGATCCATCCTAGGGTAATGAGGGAACTGTCAGAAGAGCTTGCCAAGC
>VWZY01003035.1:292022-311171 GCA_013399075.1 Chloroceryle aenea
CTTGAGCACAAGTCCTATGAGGAGAGGCTGAGGGAGCTGGGGTTGTTTAGTCTGGAGAAGAGAAGGCTTAGAGGTGACCTCATCACTCTCTTCAACTACCTGAAGGGAAGTTATAGCCAGGTGGGGGTTGGCCTCTTCTCCCAGGCAACCAACAACAGGACAAGGGGACATGGGCTTAAGCTCTGCCAGGGGAAGTTTAGGTTAGATGTTAGGAAGAAATTCTTTACCGAGAGGGTAATCAGGCATTGGAACGGCCTGCCCAGAGAGTTGGTGGATTCACCATCCCTGGAGGTTTTTAAAAAGAGATTGGACATGGCCCTTAGTGCCATGATATAGTAATTGGAGTTGGATCAGGGGTTGGACTCGATGATCTTGGAGGTCTTTTCCAACCCAATCTATTCTATGATTCTATGAAATACCTTCCAAATAATATCTCCTGCCAAACCTAGCCGTAGTTTAACCCACCAGCCCAGTGAGGGTATTACATGTAGAAATCACAGACTAACAAGTCAAGTTCTTCTGATAACTGACTCGTATAGCATAAAGCTTGTTAGAAAATACACATTACTAAAAAAAAAAAAAAAGTCACTAAACAACAGCTATAATCGTCAGAGAATGATTACAAATTTGGAATAGCAGTTTAGTGTTCTCTGTTGTCTTTTCTATCTCCAGACTAGGCATGAACTCACAAGCATAAATATTTTTCAGACAGATGATGTAACCTGAGCTCCACCCAAGCCTAGGTAATGGATTCACTGTTGGAGGAAGTTGTGTTTCAGGTTTTTTGAAGTGTCTTTGCTTTAAAGATCTTTCTGGCAAAAGGACAAAAAAAGTTCCAATACACAAGATTTTAAGTATGTTATAAACAGTTTATTAACTCTGTGCATTTTTTAACAAATCTCATGTTAGAAAACTGCTGAAGAGCTTGTGTATTACTCACAACAAATAGCAAATCTAGATCAAAATTATTATTAATTTTGAAGTAAAACCTCAATATTAAAGTCAAGGTCTGCTATTATAGAACTCTCTGAAGGCAATTAAATGGCATAAAATCATATATGCTTTCCAAATACAGCATATCCTGAGTAATCATTTGCTCTGCAGTTACACCACCAGCAAAAACAGCGGAGGATGACTGCAAATCACATTATGAGCAAATATTTAGTCTTCTCGAAGCCTGTCTCCCTCCCACCCCGCACCTACTGTTGCTGGACTTATTGAAGATGACAAAGATGAAGCCTCACCACTACTCCTAGCACATTTGCAGAAAGATTAGGTCACAGAACATGCTTTTTCAACACTTTTTATGCTTTAGTCTACCTTTTTTTATGCTTACTTATAGGAGAACAACACAAGAACTCAAATATATGGTGGTTCTACTATGTTAATTATCGAAAGACAAATGCAAGCTGCTAACATTAACATATCACCAGTTGCTCCTTCTGTACCAAAATAAGAACTGGCAGGCACTGTGAACCAGAAGGTTGGGTTTGGTTTGTTTATTTGTTTTTAGCTGCATTTTAATAATAAAACCAGGGAAAATATAACAGTTGTAATGACAAAAGAAAATTATGATCATGCAACTAGAGAAGCATCCTGATGTACAAAGTATTTGGTTTTGCCCACTGTGGATAAAGGCAGCTTAAGAGAATTCCTATTTCCTACATTTTAATCTGAAAGACATAGAAATTATTATAAACATTAGGTGACCGCAAGGAGCGACTCATTCAGATCAAATACTTAAAAACAGACCAGACGCATTCTTGCAATTACATTTGAGTTGCAAGGCCCTCAATGTTCTTAAGAGTGTTCTCCAAGCTTGTCTTTACAATCACCTTACACCACCACCTCCAGTGCAGACACATACCTTTTCCTACACCCATCCATAAACCAAATAAACTCTCCCCACAGAACCCCTAATTCTAGCCTTTCATTACAGCCTGCTCCTACCTGCCGTCAGTGGTGTTATTATATAGCAAATGCCCTCTATCCCACCTCACTCTAAAGAAAGCCACATCAGTTTCAGTTTAGTAGTAAAACATAAACACAAACAGGTCAAACATGAATTAAATTCCTCAACCAGAAGAATGCAATTCTACACCCTTTAGCTCACACACAGTTGCAAGGATAAGTTTAGAAATCGCTCAGGTCTTCTGCTAAGACAATCTCTTGATGTTTGTGCCGGAGAACTTCCCATACAACAAATAAATAGCAGCGCTCTGGGTTGTTCAAGGATATGTGTGTACCAAAAATCAAAAATCTCAGAGTGACAGCCTGTTCACTTCCTCCCCCACTCTAGTCACGTGCTATTTAAGAAGCAAAAGCTTTATACACAATATTTTATGATCAGTCTTTGCTCAAAACCAGTTTTTAATGCCAGAGACAGACTAAGCACCAAAAATCATGGTCAAATCAGTTTTCAAATTAAACAACTTGAGTAAAGTTCATGTCAGTGTTTAAGAATGTAACAGTGAGTCTCATGAAGATTACTGAAATTTACACCCTCTTAAGCAGTAAGCTTCTTTGAAGGAAAAGTATTTATTTTGCCATTAAAGGCATGATATAATACTCCAGCTAAGCACTTTTGAAAAAAGTAGTAAAAACAATAAAAACCTCTCCGAAAGAATTCTGCACTAATGTCATTTGGGGAAGGAGTAAAACATCTGAAGGTGTTTTTTATACTCTTTAGTAATAAGAACAGAGACACATGTATGCTGGACTTTCCTGTCACCTCCAGTCAGTAGATGGTTATGTCAGTTTTCTTTTTTAGCTCCTTTTTTTAATCAAATTACTGAGCTATAAACCTGAACTCCCCCTTTTTCCCACAAAAGGGTAAAGAACAAATAGCAGTGTCACCTATTAGACATGTACAAAAGCTAAGAACAGACCCCTACTACTAAATTCATAAATAAGTCTCTTTTTGTTGATTTTCCTTTCCAGTGAAAAGATGGAAATTAAGAACCTAAGAATTTATTCTTGATTGCATTAGTCAGAACATAAAGACAGCTGTACAGTCTACAATCACTTTACATTTATTCCCTGAAGTTAGAAGCAGACAATTCTGGAGCTGGATGCTGTTTCAGAATACTGATGAAATAGGTTTAGCATTTGCTTTAGCAGTTTAAAATTACTGGGAGGGCAGTAACCAGCAGAGAGGGGCCGAGAGTAAGCGACAAGGAAGTCGACAAACATAACGCACCTCAGCGACCTTGGCATGACGTCCAGCAGCTTACTTTAAGCTTCTAGAGCAGTTTAGTTCCAAACGTGCAAACATAGCCAAGGTGCGAGTACACCTTCTGTTCTGCCAACACTGCTCCAAGGATTGAAACCTCAGACCAGATGGTAACTCCCCAAACCACCAGAGCCAAGACTCAGAACTGCTCTTCCAACAACACCTTCAGAAAGATAACAAATTTTGCTTTGATAGTTCTCTTCACAGTATGAAATATTGAGAAGTATGTACTACTATTGAGAAGTATGTACTACTACCTCAAGGAAGTAACTTCTACAGAAGAATTATCTTGAATAGTCATCCTCTTTCCTGTAAAGAAAATATGATTTCCTCTACACATTGATGAGTAATACCACATAGGGGAGAAAAAAAAAATAAATCAAATATCAGAAACACAGCAATATACAGGAGGATATTTTTCTGAACTCGGCTAAATAAAGCCTATTGTGATACAGGATTAAAAGTTTTACAAGTAACAAGTTTGGAAAAGGCTTCCTGAGAAACAGATTTTCATACCAAAAGATTTTATAGATACCAATTAATAAATCAGACTTACCAAGTTTTAAAAGGGGGGTGGAGGGAGTGGAGTACTGTGTCTCTCTCTTGCTCCGAAAAATTGACTGAAGAAAAGCCGTTGCTTTCCTTTGTGAGCTTTATTGTGTAATTTTGTCCAAGTCACTTCATCTCTCTGCTGCACTTCAGTTCCCAGTGTTTTGTTTATACAAATTTGTGGCTAAAAGCTAACTAAGCCATAATTCTTGGAATACAGGTGTTTTGGAGCCAGAGACCAGAACTTACTACGTATCTGTAAAGTACTGAGCTTTGAGACCCAAACCTAGCATCTTCCCCACTTGATTCCAGAAAGGCATCCTAGGTTCACTGCAGCGCCCTTGATAAAGTTGACAAAGTGGTTGAGGAGCAAGAGAAGCGAAACAGTAGCAAGGATGGAAGAGACAGGTAGGTGGGTTCAGCACTGAATCGGAGTAAGGAACGGAGGACAAAAACATTCCTAATTCTTTCCTTCCACAACAGGAAACATTATCTAAAAGGAAGTTGCTTGACTTCTTGAAACAGGGCAATCAAAAGCAGGCTAATTCATAATTCTTTTATTAGACAAACAAAATCAAGCCTTATATTAAAGACAGGCTTTCAAAGCCATGTAGTTTGCCTACTGATCTCAACCCCCAAATAAGATACTGGCAAATAAGCTCTATTTTCAGAACTAATTCTCCTCAAGAGGATGTCTGGGACTCTTCTGAAGAGGAAGGTCTAATACAACTACCCAGAGATTTATCTTCCGCTAACAGATGCCTGAAGTACAAATGTACACCAAAAAGCAATGTTTACTCACCTTTTTTAGCTACACAATGAAGCACATGGCAGGAAAACGAGCATTAACCTGACTGAACTTGAAATCACAAACGGTATGTGACTGGATTTCTCGCTTACTGAAGTGACGAGGTTCATTCTAACTTGCCGCTTGGACAGACGCTGGCAGTAACACACACACACACACACACACACACACACAGAACTGAGTGTGTCGCGACCACAGCATCTTACTTTTAAGGAATATGTCAAAACTGTGTGTTACCATAGCCTCATGAGCTTGATACCTTTAATGAGGCATAAAGAATCCTCACCCCTAAGTACTTGCTAACATTAATGAGGCATACCTTCCCCAGAAAGCTAACAACTGCTTCAAATACAAAAGCTTTCCCTTTTCTATATTTTTTTCACAAAGACTAAACAATCTTATAAAATTCTTTATTATATTGCATGCTGAAGCAGTGTAGCTAATTGTCTTTCCCCAACCCTTTTCTCTATTGACTGCGTATACACATATGCAGAAGAAAATCTTACATGTCATAAAATAATAAACCTCACTGACAACAACAGCACTATAATTTTATCCTTAATCTCAACTTCTCTTTGTGTAACCTTTGCATAAGGAGCTAAATCTCTATGTTCATACCAACTACTGGCTTATTACCCACAAACTGTTTGCCAGTGTCTTATCTCTGGCAGTGAAAGCCTATGTAAGGGACATACAGAAAAAATAAACAAACAAGCATTTACTTGGCTTACTGATGCTGTTTCCCAAGATTAAAATCATCCTAGTACAGAGAGATGACTGCTCTATCGCTGTATTTTAAAATACATACATTATATGTATAGTTTTCTAATTGCCAGGAAAACAATGTTAAGAAGTTTCTCCAAAGGAGGGAAAAAAACCCTACAAACAAAACAACAAATAAAAAAAACCAAGCCCCAACGTAAAAAAAAAAAAAAAAACCAAACCACACCACAACAACAAAAACACAACACTAAAAACCAAACCCACAGCTAGAAATAACCACATAGCTTATTTTGACAACACTGTCTCCTCTCTGAAAGCAAACGTCTACTGTGTAGGCAACAGCAAATAATTAGTCTGTTCATGGAGAGCAAACTGTTTGCAATTGTTGTACCCGGTGCCTAGATACAGAGGTTTTGCAGACTGTTTTTACACGTCAGTCTTCTAGCAAAGGAATAACAATTAAGGAAAACAGACTCGAAAGAGAACTACATAAACAAGAAAATGTCTGCTCTCCTTGGAAAGCATACTGAATCCACTCCTTCTCAATTCTAACCAGTGCTTTTTAAACATGTCACATTATGAATACTGGGACATTTATTACAAAGGAGAGAAACAGGTTTCCTCGACTTCAGTCTCTGGATTATGCACAAGCCACCGAACCACTTAAACATTACAAAGATTCATAGTTTGGAGCTGCTCAGGGAAAAATACTTGGTTTATTTATCTTAAATTTAAGAACATCAGGGTGAAGAACCCTTCAAGAGGAATGGTAGGCATGTGGCTCGTACTTAACTGGAGCATGACTCAGGCAAGGAAGCGGCTGACATCTACAGCCAGAGAAACACCATCTCTCTTCTTCAGCAGAGATCATCAATCACTGTAAGTCACAGGCATGAAAGAAGCTGAGAAGCAAATTTAAAAACAAAACAAATGCACTGATCTGAGCCTCTAAAATTTACATATTTGGTGGAAGAAGCATCAAGAACAAGTATCAGCCCAGATAAATTAAATTAATTATCAGGTTGTCCTGGTTTGAGTGAGAACAGAACTAATTCTGTTCAGTGAATTTACTTTTCAGTTCAGTACTTCTAACTCACTGCACTGTCTGAAGTCAGCAGCCTGTTTTCACAGACGGTGTCTGCTGCTGGCAGTGACAACACCTGGTGTTTAGAGTTAGTACCAAGGATTGGTGTGCAGACCAAGGCCACTGCTGGATCTGGTGTACCGCAATGGGGGGGGATATAGAGAGTGAAAGTCTGCACCTGCAGGGAGAAATGGGCAGGACAGGTGACCCCAAACTGACCAACAAGGTATTCCATCCCATGTACATCATATTTGTATAAAGCTAAGGGATCTGGAGCATCTGTGGCTCTCTCTCTCCCCTCTTGGGCCACTTCACCAGCTTTGCTTGGCTTGGCTCAGGTCCTCTTTCAGTTCCTTCCTGGGGGCATCCAAGGAGGTCTCTGTTCTGCCTTCAATTCCAATCAGTGTGTTCCTGAATCCAGAACTAGAATCCAGCTCCTGAACACAGCTCCCATCTGCCAGAGAGTCCAGTCTGGGACTCCCCTGGTGCCTGCTCCACAGCATCACTGGTGATGTAATTACCATCAGGGGGTTGAGTTCAATACTGGTTTTGTACATATTTGTATATTTTCCATTGTTATTATTCTCATTTTCATTAAAGCTCTCCCTTATTTCCTTTCTCTTCCCCTTGGGGAGGGGCGAGGGGGGGAGTGTCTGTTATAGGTCTAAGGGGCCATGCTGACCCTAAACAGGTAAGTTGCTATCTACAAAGCCAGCCTCTCATCAAGTTGGGTGCTTACATTTTATTATTATTATTATTTTATTTGTGCAGTTTGAGAAAATAAGTCACGGAGAACAAGCTAAACCCCAGACAAAAGAGAGCTAAAAGTAAGGTTGGGGGTATTCTTTTTAACAATTACTTAAACAATTATTCAGGCCTAAGATTTGTCCAAAGTTAGTGACATGAGGGACATCAACTGAAGAAGAGATTACATGCTTCTTGCTGACACTTGTTAATTTCTGCTGTTCACAATAGAAATGCTGTTAGTAGAATCAATGCTAACAAATCAAATTAGTGTTTAATCAAGATAAGGAAATATATTTTATTTTCTGTCAATTAAAAGAAAAATCTTTCTCTTCCCTATCCCCTTCCAAAAAATAAACTTAGAAATAAATGTAAAAAAAGACTTCTGCTACTGTAGAGATGGTATCAGTCTTTATGTGTATCTTATTAAAAAAAAAAGTTTAAATCACATTTCTAATTCAAGTTTTGGCAAACAGGTTTACTTGGTAGCCAATCAGAATTTCAAACAAGTAACATAAGCACAATAGCTCATCTGCCTCAAGATTAAAGCAAACAATGTAAATAAAGAAGTTCTAGTACACCTCCACACCATTTATCAGGCATCAGCTAAACACTAATACTTCAGCTTCTTGAGCCAGCTATTATATTTTCCAAAGTTAAAAATATAAGTAGCAACAATGAGCACCCAATTTTTCATAGCTAGAGTTTGACAAGCTTGGATTTCCTATTTTTTCCTCGGTGCTACATGAAGCTTGCAGGCAGCGCTCAAGTTGAAACTGAGCACCAGACAATTTACTGAGTGGTATGGCCACTTGCTCAAAAATATAACTACCTATATTCCAGAGGAAATAAGTAGCGTAAAACAAACATTGTTTTAAAGAGATTATTTCATGGTTTATTCCTTAATAGTAAAAACAACAGTGTTGGTATAATTTAGCCAATGAAACAACCTCTTTCCATTAAATATCTTTAATATTTCAACCAGTTATTTTCTCCACAGGCTATTATTTCCAGTAAGAATTTCATGATGCAAAGCAAAGACAACCATACAGAACAGCAGTATGACACCCCACGGTAGCGGTCCTCAGTGCCAATCTTTCTCCCTGCCAAACAAGTGCCTTATAAAGGATCACTTCCTGCATCAGGGAAACGTACAAGAAATTACTGCCTGGCACTGACTACCTCCAGTGTTAGTAAAATCCTTGTTCCCCACAGCCAAAATTATGACTATTGTTATCCTGAGATTTGCAATATGCAATTTGGGAATATTACATTTTGCTGATTGAACTTGAAATCACAATGGTTTCTTCTTAACAAAGAACAGAAGTGACCTTTACACTGCCAACCACAGACAATGAGATTGCTATTTCTCATAACCTCTCTCAAAAACTGTTAAACTGTAGCCAGTCCAGCACTGCACTGTGGGATGGACTAGACAGCATTTTATGCTCTGTTCCAATCTCGTTTTCTTTAGATAGTTTTCTTCATCTTAAGTCTTTCATTCTAGCCATTGTCAAAGGCAATCATGAGTTTTAAATGAATAACCACATCAGACTAGGTTTTTGATTATTCAGTTACAGTTTTTTCCAAAATCACAAAGACTATGAGTTTTGATTTGACATCATTCTAGGCCTCTACTGCTTTTGTATCAAAGCTGTACAGTTTCAACAGCGCACCAAACACTTTACAGAGAAGAAAACAAAGTTTCCTTTATGGTATGAAACAGAACCAAGTTCCAAAAATAAAATAAAAAAAAAAAAAACAAGTTACCAAAAATAAATACTTCCATATATGTTATACATTTAAAACCCCTTCGGATCCAAGCTAAGATCTTAAACTGTCACTTGAAAAATTAAGTATTTAGATATAAAATGAAAAGATGGAGAGAAAATCACAGTTATTTTAAAGACCAAGATTAAGTGAAATCTCCTTAAAGTCTGAAACTGAGAACTATAAAAAGGCATACATGACAATTAAAAGACACATCAATTGACCCTCTTTGTAACCACTGCATCTCTTAGCCCTGTGCATGATGAAGTTTAGTGGCTCCACCAGCATCCTAATTTTTATTTGACTGGTACATTCTTAACACTTTTTGTCTTATTTTCATCCCAGACATCCATAATCATCAGAAATCTTTTTTTCTTTAATCCTTTAGAAGGAAAAATATACTAATAAACCACACAGAGAGAAAAAAATTAAAAATCCAACCCCCAAAAAAAACCCATACAACAAAACAGTAAACAAAAGATGGGTAGCTCTTTTGATCTTTATTGTACATTCTCGTTTTTAAAATTCCTTGAAATGGTTAACAAGTGTATCTCACAGCAGATATATAGAGAAGACTCATAGAAAGCCACCTTTAAGCAAGGATTACAAGAAAGAAAGGTTTTCAATGGATAAATTAATTGGCATCTGCCAAAGAAAAGTTTTTGGGTTGTTTTTGCAGGTTTTTTTTTTTCTAGTAATCAAATTTGTTAAGTACAATTCCTTTAATTAATAAATCCTAAATTTAAAATATAACCATAAAATGACTTTTTAGATCCTTCTCCTGGAGAAACTATCACTAAGGTCAATGAAAGGCAGCTCAATTTTTAATTTTTTTTTAATATATAAGTAAACAGCCTCTTGGCCAGCTTGCCATTATCTAGCTCTTATCCACCTCATTTATTAGACTGAATGACTCTCATTGATCGTATTTCATGTAAGCCTCAGGCTAATCCAATCACAGAATAACCTCTTGCTAAGGAAAAGGTGTTTAAAACAATACAACATAGTTGCTTGTATCATCACCAAAGATTGTAACTGCAACAGTCTTGCAAAAAGCTGTGACAAAACTCTCATTAATTTCCTTGATGCAATCATCTTGTCTAACTTTACTCAACAACCATGAACACAGGGTTTGTCTGTTGAGACAGACTACCCAGCGTAGCTTGAATTTAGTTACATCATATTTCTAATTTGATAAATTCCCCTGCTTGCATAAAACAAGAAATCTTCAGAAGCCAAAAAGCTGTATGTGCAATAGCTATGAGATATTGTTGTTTATTTTTTTTAAATCACAGTCTCTTTCCAAGTTTAAGATAGCTTCCCAAATATAAGCATGGTGTACATGTTGGTTTCAACACAACTGATACATGGTTGTCATTAAATTCTGTAAGGAAGCTTACTATCAATATTTACATACTAAACACTTCCACAAAACATTTTTACTTCCGGAAGCAAAAGGAGGAAGTTAAAGACAACTAGTCTAACATACAAAATTGACGCGTGACAAAGTATGAAAGGTCATGTTCTACTAAGTCCTTAGATAAGCATACCCTTTTCCACAGCAATATTTTCAGCATATGGCCTTGGTTTCCATTAAGGGAGAGGGTTAAATTCGGAAGTCCCTAAACACAGTGCAAGTTACCAAAAAGACACACCCACAGATGACAGCCAGCTAACAAAACTGGCTTACCCCAAACAACCCCAGAATGGATTTCCATACTCCACAGTAAGACTCCCAGAGTTCACTTACAACCAGAAGGAATATAAAGCAGAATTACAGAGGCCAGGGAGAGAAGCTGGGGGGCGAGGAAGGGCGTCTGCTTGACCCTTTGATTTCTGTGACTACTGTCAAAAGCTAGATACTAAACTACACTTCAGTCTGACCTCTTTATATAGTCAGCCTTACTCTCCGATGTCTCAGTACGATGAAAGAAAAAAAGAATCAGAAAAGGGAAGCTGTAAGGGTCAAAGACAAATTAGGACCCACAGCAGCTATGGGGAACTTCAAACTTCACACTATTCTTTGCCATTGACAAAGTATTTTCTTGGACATTTTGATGAACATACCCTCTCCCCTCACAGTTTTTATACATCCCTATAGCAATAAATAGCAACAATTAACAATCAAAACAATGTAAAAGTGAGTTACTGACTTTTCTACTGTGCCCATAGTCACTTTCATACCTCACTCTTGTTTCCTCAAAATCATTGAGCAGTTCTTTCCAAGAAGTCAAGCCAGAAGTGCCCAATTTCTTGGAAATATACTGTCAATGCTAATTATTAACAATTAGGATCAAGTAAAAGAGGAATAAAAATGCCTTTTTATGACAGAAGTGCACATCTACAAGCAAACACAAACTCTCTGCATGAGCAGAAAGCACTATCTCCAAGGGCTAGTCTTCTATGCACCACCTGGTCAGAGTTTTAATTCAGGTTTTACTCCCAGATGAACTGCAAGCACACACAAAAGATTCTTTTTCAACTCTAGTGCTGTTTGGCACTCCAGTGCTCACAAACGCTTAAATTCACGCTGAAATTGTTGATACTTAAAAGCTACAGGTATTTCAGTAATATCTCGGAGGCATGACATGAAGAACTGACTATAAGAGCTGCAACTCTCCCTACCTTGTCTGCTAAGGTTGCACAAGTGTCCAGGCAGTCAGAGACAGACTGGATGGCTTAAGCGACTGACAACTAACCCCAGAGAAAGAAAGGATTAGAGCATTTCCTCACCCACTGCACCACTTGACTACACAAGCACCTCTGTTAGCAAAATAATGCACAGAACACAGACAAAACCAAGCAGCTAGGGCTGGGGACAGCTATTGCTTATGCAACACTGCCACCAGTAAGTTACTTTTAAGAGCTCTCTTCAGAATAACAAGAAATAATGAAAGTATACAGCAATGGAACTAAATAAAACAAAAGGTTCACAGAATGAAAAAAAAATATTTTTCTGACACATGCACTTCAGAGGACTGAGTCTAAACCATATAATATAGTATTTTTTTCCCAGTAACATCTAAACAACAACAAACAACAGCTCCAGTGGGGGAAAAAGTATTACTTTGTAACATTCAAACTCTTAATAAAGGGAAATCTACAAATACGGTATTTAAGTACAATTGCTTATTTTAAAAGTTTATCACTCATTTAATTTCTCCAACTACTTCCAGATTAAAAATCTGGATCTTGTATCTAAATCTATCCACACAGACATTGCATTAGATTAACTGCATTTTATTTTCACACTGATGGGCCTGCAAAGGCCTGAGAACAGACAAGGCACAGCAGAGCTTTCATCCAAAGTTAAAATTTTGAAATGGGAAGAGTTAGATAAATAAATAATTAAAAAAATAAATTAACATTTTTTATTGTTACTTTATTTGTTAAAAATACAAATATGGGTATACAATGTCTACACAATATGCACATATGTGCACTGGAACAAAATGATTTGGCTAAGATACATAGACTTGTCTCATTTCTGGAAAAACACAGTAATAGTTTGCACACACAATAGAAACACAAATTAGAACCATCCTACTTATGATGCTGCAATAGTAGATAACAAGACCCTAGATCTCTGCAAAGTGCAGTAATCAAGTTCAAATATCTAAACGGAATTCATTTCTACTGGTTTTCACTGGGAAAATTTCAGAAAGTGCGTATTGCTATAAAAATTATAATCAAAATGTTAAAAAAAATACCTGGAGACATACTACTATTATACCACTGCATAAAAGCAGAGTATTTCATTGTAATCTCTTCTCCACAATTAGTTCACCCTAAAGTCACACTTCAGAACAAGATTCTCAGACAAAGCCTTAACTCTCTGGCTTTTACTTTCCAGCAGGAATAATAAGGTTAGTCTACCAAATGCATGGAGAACTGTAACAGATGAGCATCCGCAATATGCTTCCTACCCCAAAAGATCTGGTTGTGTGTCTTAAAGTACATAGAATGGCCATGATGTAATCAGAACAGCCAGCTACACTTGAATTGAGAGTACAGCCACCTAACTTAGCACCCTGGAAGACAGTGTGACCAATCATTTATCACTGACAAGTTTAACTTCACAACTGTTCCATAACCACTAAGCGACTGTCCTCTGGAAACTTATACAATCACATCTTGCAATCCAAAACCTGCCATATAGAAGTTTTGATGAGGAAAGAATAAAAATATATATGTTACATTACACATATAAAAATATATGAGACATTCTGACAAATGGATTTATTTGTCTACAAGAAAAGACCATGAATTTGTCACAAATTTTAAGTTACTCAGAAGTCATTCATTACATTTAAAGGATTACTACGCAAGTCTTTTAGCAAGTACCGAGAAAGGACTTTGTTGCACTTACATTCATGGCCATTTCATTCCTCGCCTGTGTCCTGACTTAGTATATCAAGCGAGTTAATTCACTCATACACCCAACAGTACCATGGAAATCATACTCGGCCACTTATCAAACAGCCTTTGAGATCCACTCAGATTCAGTCACTGTCTGAAATCTTGTTCTGACTATTTACTGGTTCTTAAAAATACCTTTCACTTTTCTTTTTTTTCTGCCCTTTGACCCTTTTTTCTTATTTAGAAATCATATGGGAGATAGTAAGAATTCAAGCAATTAAGCCAGGGAGTTGTCCACCATCATTAGCAATGAGTTTCACTATTTCACAGTTTGCCACAGCCTAATGTAAAATGAAAGATCCCATTTGAAATGCAAATGTGCAGACTGTGCCATCTTGCTATTAGCTACTGTAGTTAGTGGGTTTTGTTTTACACAGAAATGGAACTCTATTCAAATACCTTTCTACCATATCATAAATCAACTCAGAACTCCCAACCATGATAAAAAAACAATTTCTAGTCCAAATGGATACCGAACACCTACTGAGGAAGAAAAGCTAGGCCAGTACCCGGCATACCTGAGCTTGCAATCATGGCTTTATCTTGGTACTGCCAAGTCAGCAAAAGTACATCAGCACAATTCGCACCACTTCCACCAGTTCAGAAACTACAGGCAATATCATGCACATGTGGAGGGTCTAACCAAACTAAGAACTTTGTTTACAACTATTTTTACAGACTGTAACTCAACAATTCCCTCCCTTATTTTTCTTGAATAACTGAGAAACACAAAACTTAAATGTAACAACTGAGGGGTCAACAGAATGCATTAAGTAAATGATCCCATTCAATTTCCAAAATTTTATTTTATTCTAATGATTTCTAAAATGAATTCCAACTGAAAGCACTTACATAGCAGCAAGTACTTAATGCAGTCTGTACAAATCAAGAGCAGCTTTTCATCTACAATGCAGGGGGAAAAAAAAAAGAAAAAAAAGGGGTTAAATATTTCAGTTGTGAGAAGGGGCAGGGGGGAGAAATTGTGCTTCATTTTCCTCATCATTTAGTCTCCTTATACTCCACAGTACAAGTTGGACTCTACATTTCAGACAGGACTTACTCCCTTATCACAAGAGCTTAATAACAATAGAAGGAACCAACATCTTTCATTCAAACATTTCACATCAAGGTTAGAATCATTTAGCAACCAAGATTTTAGAAAATTTCTTTTTAAAATGTTATGCTTTCATTTACCCTAGAAATGTGTAAAATGAAACAGTCCTGGTCTCTTGTTTCAGAAGCACACAGAATACAGAAGCAGGGAGAGGCTGCCCACGATAAACACAAGACACAACCTGTGTGTACAAGGCTGGGAAATGGAAAAAGCAACATCCAGCTGGAGCTAAAACTGACAAAGGGATGAGAGGCAACAAGGATGGACGCAAGTATTAGCAGTAAAAGCGAGACTAAGGAATAAGTGCTTCTCTACTCAGCAGGACAGGGGACCTGGTAACAAAGGATATGAAACAGGTTGACAAAGTCAATGTCATTTTGGTTCCAGTTTTCACTGGTAAAGTCTGCCCTCAAGCCTCCCAGAACCCTGAGCCTAATAACATGAGTCTGCTGGAATAAAGAACTGCCTCCAAAAAGATGATGATGGAGTCTGGAAGCTCTTCGGGAAACTGGAAACACACAGGTCCATGGAACCAGATGGGATGCATCTAAGAGTTCTGAAGGAGCTGGCCATTGTCACCGAGAGACACCACACTCTACCACTTTTTGAAAGGCCATGAGACTGGGGGAGGTTCCTTCTGACTGGAAAAAAGGCAAACATCATACCCAGCTTCAAAAAGAGAAAGGAGGAGTATCAAGGTCACTAGAGATGAGCCATATGAGTCTAATCTAAATCCATGAGAGGATTCAGAAGCACATCATCCTGGAAGCCATTCCTATGCCAAAGAGGGATAAGAAGGTGATTTGAAATAGCTAGCGTAGATTTACCAAGGGAGAATAATGCCCGACGAACACAACAGCTTTATGCAAGGAAATGACTGGCTTAGCAGATGATGGACTGGCACTGAGTACAGAGGGCCATTAACAAGTCTCCCACAGTAAGGAGAAAGCTTACAGCCAAACTGGTGAGACAGGCACTGGGTAAGCAAGCAACAATAAAGTGTTCGGGAAGTTAACTGGACCCCTGGGCCGAAAGAACACCAATCAGTAGTACTGAGTTCAGTAACAACTAGTTACAGTCGCATCCCTCGGGTATTACCACTGAAACCAGTGCCATCACGTCTTTAACACCCTGACAGGACAGGGTGTGTATCCTCAGCAAGTCTGCCTGTGACACCAAGTGGGGGAAAGTGGTCAATGCTCTGGAGGGCAGGGGTCCTACTCAGAGGGACCTGGACAGGCTGGGGAAATGTACTGGCAGGAATCTCACAAAGTACAAAGGCAAGTACAAAGTCCTGTATCTGTGATACAGTAACGTGGAAACAGGGTGCTCGGAAAGGTGTTGAGGGCTGGAATAACTTTATCTAAATTGCTCTTGCTTTAATTTAAGCGGGCAGCTGGATTAGATAACCTCCAGAAGCCCCTTCCAATATAAATTATTCTATTTTTTTGAATTTGTTATTTCATCTGCCTAAGGTTCTATTACATAAACTTCATACAGCAAATTTTGCATCAAGTTTATTACTTCTATTTATATATTTAAAAATGTCATTTCTCCTGTACATAGAGTAAGCATGCATCCAATGTGCTACACAAAAATGTAAACATCTCTTATCTACCTGCCCTTGGAACTTCTTCCCTTTGTACCACTGTGTACTTTTGTACCACTTTGTACCTCCATCACCAGGGAACGTGAGTTTTCAACATCAGAAAAATTTTGCACTTTTAAGGTTATTTGATCTAAAAATACCCAAGCCCACACTTTCTTTGATATCCTGATCTATTTTCTTGTCCCAGGGATGAAGAGAGTAGAAAAGCAGAGGGCTGTGACCCATCTCATTTCATGGCAAAAACTATAATTTTCCCTCTGTTCACTGAACAGCATTGTAAAGAATAGCAGGGACAAGGGTCTTTGTAAATTAAAAAAAAAACTGTATCACCAAAGAAAGGATATAATAGAGTTTTTCACAAGGGCCTTCTTCATCTTTCAGAGCAATCTATTTAGCTTAGCAGGTTTTGGAAACCCAATTATTTATTTATTTCTTTACTGTTTACAAACAGTCCTACATACACACCCACCCAACTAGTTTTTCTTTCAGTTTCACAAAGTCCCCTCTTGGATATCAAAATTAAGTTAACACTTTAAAAACCACTGAGTTATTTTCTAATAATTTAAATATAGGGCTTAGTTCTTTTAAAAAGTTAACAATATAGAAAAAGGGGAAATAAATTTCAAACTCTCTTCAAATATGTCAGGCTTTGCTTATGAACCAGGATTCTGTCAAAGAAAGAAACCCTTCAGCAATCCAGGCTCCTTTAATAGCTGTACCAGTATGACAGAGCAAGAGCGAGGCTGAAACAAATTGCCAAAGCTATGAATTTCAAAATACACATCTTACAAAAAAAATACTTGAAAATATCTCAGTGTCCATTAAAAGGACATCCCATGAAGCTCAGTGCTAATATCCAAAGTGTACATTTTCATATTCACTTAAAAGGTTGAGATTGAAGTTCATGGGGAGAAACCGAGAGCTGTTACCGGAAAGATGAGTATAGCTACTGGTCAAAAGAGAAAAGAAACCACCGGTGTTGCACTTTGACCCATTTTTGCATCCATTTGTTTAAGACTGCTGCTGCTTTTCACACCAAGATCAAAACTGCCAATAGAACATATCAGTCCGCTGAGTACATGAAACGGGTATAATCCAATGACAAATTAACCTGCTCCGGAAATCAGAAGGTGTGTAATTGCTAAGGTTGATCAAGTTTGAAATAGCCTTCCAATTATAGCAGAGACAATAACAACATACAATTGATCATTTTTAAATTAAAGCTGAATAAATTTACAAAAGCCCTCATCTAACAATGCTCACATTATTCCTTGGAACTGATGAATTAACAAAAAGTTTGGCAAGAAGAAAGGGTATGCAGAGGAGAGAGCAGGAGAAAACCACAGCTACTGCTGTGGACATGTGGAAGAAAAATGGAGACAGACACAGCTCTTAAAAAGCTGTACTTCGTTTAAGGTTGCAGAAAGTAAATAAAAATGAGAAATGACACCATGGCTTCATAAGCAGTGGGAGTACTCACAGAAAAAGAAGAGCCCTTACTACCTCTTGCTACCTTGACCACAAGCGGTGTAACCCAATCAAAACCACAGGGTAGCTTCTTGTCATCTAAGAAGGCAGTAGTGCCTTCTTATACTAGCCTACTGACCACAAAACCATGACACAGATAGTGCATCACAATTTATGTGACCGTATCAAGACTGCAGTTAAGCCCTTGCCTCTACCAACACCCCTCTTCCTAGGAGATTAGCTCTCTTCACTCACTTCCTAGCTGTGGAAGTCCCACTGATGACATAAGAGAAGGAGCAGCACAACTCAGGTTGTCTTCAAGTGATAGGGAGTAGGGAGACAGGGAACTTGGTTTCTGCAAAAAGCCACATTAAACCCTGGACCTTTTTGCATTCCCCTATTAATATTACAAAATTTTAATTTGTGAATCACTTTTAAAGGACCGAATGCTATCTTTAACCAAAGCATACACCTCATGGTAACCATCTTAAAGACAACACAGCGGAGTACTTCTGATAATGCTCCCATTTAGCTTCAGTTCTTAGAACGCTGGAGTCAATTTGTGTTTACTGCACGTAGCTATATTTGTAGTCCCTTCCCATTTAAACTGCAAACTAACCTCTTAATTAGTATCAATACCATATAACCCACATAAACAAACACTATTGGCTACAATCCTACTTACAACCTAGACACAGGCATATCGTACAGAAGAACTATTCTTATACGCCCAGTAAATCTTCAAAAGATCCGAAGCATAAATTGGTCTGACAAGCACTCGGGATTTGGTCTGCATATCACAAAGATTTGGCCAAATAAAGCTAGGATACCTTTCCTGAATTTAAAGGGATAAGAAAAATGTTGCCTGTAATATTATCAAGATCTCTCTTCTGAGTCAGAAAGAACAGCTGCCCTCCTCCAAAGTTTTATTAGAAAAGTTACTGACACAGTTGTGAGACTACAGCTTGACAGCGAAAAAGAAAAGCAAGGCTTACCCAAGAAATGTATTTCTTATTTGTTGCTGGATTTGTTACTACTTTGAAGAACTGATAGCTTTTTTTTTTTTTGTCTCATATTAAAAGAATGGCTGCATGCACACAGCCAAGCAATCTTAACAACACAGGTTTGAAAGAGGGACAAGAGCAAAGTACATGCCACATTTCATAGGCTTAAAAGGAGGAGAGTGGCCAAGTCTATTGCATTCAGAGCGCCATACCCATTTCAGGGGATTTCAGCAGGTTTTGAAGAATGCTATCTAAAGACAAGGATTTTTGTACCAGACCGGAGTTACAGAGGGTCTAACAGTGGAAGCAGGCTTAAAAAAACAAACAAACAAAACACCACACACACATAAAAAACAAACAAACAAATAAACCCCACCATGAAACCAAACAACACCGTGGATGAACATTAGCTGAATCTTAGCCAGGTAGACGGCACAGATACAGGACAGTAGTTTGCTAGCTTTGGCTCTTGGGAAGTGACTTCACTTTTCCTAAGGAGGAGGGAGGAAGGCGAGGAACACTTGCACAGTCCTCTCCCTTCCCTCACCACAAAAACAACTTTATTTTTCAAGTCTCCCAGTTCAGCTCGGCTCCCCCCGAATCGGCATTTCCCCGGCGCCCAGCCG
>VWZY01003035.1:311339-324903 GCA_013399075.1 Chloroceryle aenea
GGCGCCGAGGCGCGAAGGCGGCGAGAAGGATCGGGGTGGCTGAGGGGAGCCCCTCTTAGCTCTTCAGAAACCATCCGGCTCCAGGGCGGACGGGCACTAAACGTGTCAAAATTCTTGGCCGCAACTGACAAAGCGTGGAAGTGACCTACAAATCGTGATCCTCTTTTAACAAAATGACTGTTTTTTAACTTGGCCGTTGGATTTTGTTGCCCTATCCAACTGTTTGCTTATCAACAGTGCGTTTGTGTGATTAAACAAATATTTAATATTTAAATAGTAAATATATGTGTATGTTTAAATAAATCTCAGCATTGATTATGTTTAAATAAACCATGTTTAAATACTGAAAGGCTGTCCCTTTGTTGTTATTTGTTTGTTTTTGCCTGGTGTGTGTGAGAAACACATTACATTTAAATTAACCACAACATTTATACAGCTTGGCTGTGTACTTCCCCTTTCAGATGTGGATCAGGAACTTCATACCACAGCCTTAAATAAAACAGCTGCATTGTATGGGGAAGTCATGGGGCTGTGCCCACTCGCCCTGGGCCAGCCGATGGGATTCCTGGTGCAGACACCCATCGCACGGTGTTTTCTCATCACTGGGGCCGAGAGGTCGGAACACTGCTTCCCACGATGACAGCACTGTAGCAGGTCTGCTCCCACCACCACTGTGTTGAACTGGTGGGAAGCTGGCACCAGTGCTTCCAGCCTCCCTCTCCCCCTGGTAGCAGCAAATCCCCAGAAATCTGATTTTGGAGATGTTTTTAATGTACTGTAAGAGCTCAGCTACTGGCATTCGATGCATCCAAGGATTTAATGCTCATTTATGTGCTGTAAGAAAAGCAATTTCTGAATGTGCCAACAGTCAGAGAGGTGATTTATGTGTCCGTCTGCACCGTAATGCTGTAACAAACCCATCTCAAAGCTTGTGAGGCATTTCCCAGAAAATAACAAAGCAGAACTATTGGACCAGTTGCATGTTATGCCAGATCCTGCTTGGTTGTTGTTGCTATTACATATCTTTCCTAGTTATTAGTTGAATTATCTTCAGATTATTTTTATCGCACCTCAGGGTTCAGATACACCACAAAAGCGTGGGGAAAAGAAAAATAAAAAATAAGGGGGAGGAGAGGAACAATTTTACTGAATATTACAGTAGATGAATAATAAGTTTTCCTGGCACTGTGCTCAGATGCTGCACTCATTTAAGAATGTAGGTAATAAAGAGGAGGAACTGAAAGTCATCATATTCATAACCAAAATTAAAAATAAATTGTTGTAACTGGTTATTATTATGAAAAGTAGAGTTTGTTCAGGAAGCACAGGTAGGAGAAAACGAACATAAAGTACAAAGCTGGTGAAAATATTTGGATAATGGCACAAAGGAAAAATTGTTAAGGCAAAGGCACATTAGCAACCCAAAAGCAGAAAAAAACAAGTGCATGGTATTTTAATTTGAATAAAATCATCCAAAGCTTAGGAACTGATGACTTGCAACAAGAACATACCTCAGAAAGGATTTTGGGAAGCTTTATGGGTGACAGCGGTCATCATTAGGTTAAGTTAATGACTCTTTGAAAGGAAATGAAGGAAAATCAAACACAGCAGACTTGAAATAACAAAATTTCAGTACACTCATCAGTTTAAGTGGCAACCCCCCCTGTAGCAAATCTGAGGAAAAGTAGACTCTGGAAACTTTGCTGTTTCCTATGCAGGAAGGCCACAAACAGACCATCACAATTGGAGAAGAAGCAAGCAAGAGGAGTCTTGCTAAATCTAAACCTCTTCAAGGATTTGCACCTATTGAAAAATGCAGAACCTAGGTTAAAGGGCTAAAACTGACAGCAAAGTGATTGTTGTAATATGTAGGGAAAATGCAGAAAGGTTAACATTTAAAATGAGCTAAAACGATCGAAGAGCCATCCTGTGTAACAACAAAGCGCTTAGGAGAAAGATTACCTGGGAGGAACTGACTTGCTCTCAGGTGGGTGAGGAAACAATTATCATGTGAGGAAAACCAAAGTCTCATTTTTGGGGCTTAGTTCTCCTCCAAAATGTCAGCTATAATCAGATGGCTTACACAGTTAACATTAGCAACAACAACAAATGATTAAGCTAAGGAAAGAAAACAGGCAAGATACCTATGGAACCGACATCAAAGCTACAGGCAATTACTGTCAAGAACTCAGAAAATATAGCTGAGGTTCCATGAGACCAGGGAAAAGAAAACAGTGCCTACCTTAAAAGACAAAGAAATGGATGGTGCTTTGCTTTGTATCAGGCAAGATTCCGGAATAAATTATTAAGCAAATTATTTTTAATAATCATCTGGAAAACAAATAACAGAATCTTGACTTCAGCAGGGCTTCTGCCACCATAGCATCTAATACCCTCCTAAGAAGGACAAAGGAGAACTGGCTGCACAAAACTTGTCCAAAATACTTAGCAAATGTCTCTTAGGAGAAGCACCAAGTGATTCACAATCAAAGAAGTTTACAGCAAGTGAGCTCTCCAGATGCTTACACCATGAGTCCTGAATGGCTTCAGTGATGCAACAGGACAGAGAACATTTTTATTATATTTGTGGAGGACATCCTGTTCAGGTGAGAACTTTGGGGAGGCTATAATTTGGAAGATATAATTGGAATTGAACAAATGGTTCTGAGTTGGAACAATGACCCGAAGTAAATAGGATGTAATTTGATGAGGTGAGATACTATTGTATAGCTGGCAATAACTGATTGCAAAAATATAAGCTGGAGACAAACTGGCTAACAAGTTACTTTACAGAAAGAAGTCTTGGTTCATAGCAGTTCACAAATAGAAAATGACTCAACAGTGATTTGGTGATGAAAAAACAAAATAAACAAACAAAAAAAAAAGTGACTGCTTTACTGAAATGTAGAAAAAGGCTGTCAAACCCAGAAAGAGCAAAATTCATTCTTCCACTCCACTGATCTCCAAAAGGCTGTTGGTGGAAAACAGGTCTCAGTTTGGGGCAGCTCCTTAAAATTAGAGATCTCTGTGGAGAACAGTGAGAATTACCAGAAGTCTGGGCAACTTGACCTTGAGTCATATTCAAGTATGACTGAAATAAACTGGATACCTGAAAAGTCAAAGATGTGAATGTACAGCCTAGAAAAATAGGAGGATGTGTGCAGAAAGCAGTCTGTATGTATAGGAGAGAAATAAATGGACACACCAGCCCATCTGTTTTTTACTGCATAATGAACTCTCAAGATAAAACACTTAACACTTTCTTTTTTAGCATATGAAAATCCTTATACCCTAAATATCCTGTGAAGTAAGTCCCAAAGATATAGAGCATCCATACATTGGGAAACCAACCAACGACCACATAAACCCACCCCAAAACACAACACCCCCAACAAACACAAAACCACACCTTCTTTTAAAATCTACCAAGAAACAAATCAATACCAGGCCTCCCCAGCATTATCCACTATGAGGTGCTGAAGCATAATATTGCTGAACAGATGGTGATAGAGAAATCCAGTTGTACATTTAATTGGAGCTATAAAGTCCATGTGTATTAATTTCCACTAGCTGACCTCTACAGAGCTCACATATAAATATTTGTCTTGATAGAGAGAATTCCATTAAACCTTCTCTGAGGATAATGGAAAGCGAAGGTCATCCAACCTGTGCTCTGAATGGCTGCCTCCTGCAACCAGTCCTGCTGCTGCCAGACTCATGTGCACCAGAAACCAGCAAGGGTCTGTCTGAGGAGGCCTGGAAATAGGTTCAAGGAAGAATTCCTATTTAGGAGGTAATAAAGCCTTATCCACATAAATAAGAAGTACATAGTTCAGAATAAAAGCACCAAATTCCACGGCAGGAACTCTAGGAAAATATTATTTACACATCCATGTTAGAATATACTACTGTGCTACTTGTATGAATGGCATGGTGCCAGCAAGTTCTTGTATGTTTGTATCATTCTCATTAAGTCAGAAATAAAAATGGACCTGCAGCAAGTGTTTCTAAGGGATCCCGCTGTGGTCTCTTTCTCCCACAGCTTAGGCACTAGCACTGCCCCAGAGGCCTTGCCTCAGGTCTTTACAGTGGCTTGCTATATTTATCTTACTGCTGAGGAAAGCTTTAAAACCCAGAAAAGTGAGTGACTTCTCAGAGCTTTACAAATTACAGCACTGGACAGAAATACTTAGGAAGAAGCTCATGCAGCAACATTTCTCTAAGGATGTTTGTTACCCCAGAAATCATAAGACTGGAGCCAGAGGGTAAACAGAATCCAATTCCCTTCAATGTGTAATTAATCAACACTTGAACTTTATGGAAAGCATTTCACTTTTTGAATACTGAGACCTTCTAGATAAAAACTGTGGAGAAATTTTGATGTGTTAAAAGTGTTCAGAGCATTTCAAATATTCTAACTGAACAATGACACAGCCCTAAATAAACACACTGTCCACATAATCAACAACAGAATACAGATAATCTGTTTTATAATGTGGTTATTTCTGACAGAACAAATCAATAAGAATCCGACAACAGTTGTAGCCGAAGCAGTAGTTTATTTTCAGCAGTATTAAGTGGGAGAAAACACATAGAAATGTTGTTTCCAAAGTTTTTAAAGGGAAAATGTGGTCTTTGTGTTAAGTTACATCAATAGACCAAATTTCTAAACTTTTTCAACTTCATCTGCTTCAAAAGAGGGTATTAATTTCACAGAGAATAAATTGAGATCTAGACTATCCACAGTCACTCAGAACTGAGATGGAATGGAATTTAGTCCTGGACTCCTAATGAACAACTAGAAATTATTTTGACATTTTAATGAGATAGTTTATAAATGCTTAACCATACAAAAATTTGAATTAAAACCGGGATCATCTCCACCAAGATTTTAAAACTTACCAGCATTCTTTTTATACAAAACAATTTATTACATATTAGGGCTGTATTTTAATGAGATTTTATGTGGCAGATTAACAGTTTAGGGCTTAATTTCTTTGTTACTTTTGTGCAATTCATTCAGCGATGCAGTGACTCTTTAGAGCATTAATACCTTGTAGACTTAGGGTAATGGAATAACAGAAACATAAAGGCCTCTGGGGAATTACTGGCAAAAGAAGACTTCTGTAGCTTTACGAAAACATTGATCCAGAGACACGACAGGAGGGATGAGATAGCTTGAATGAAAAAGAGCATTTTAACCATGTTGTGAATTAAGACACAGGAGTTGAGAACCATTTGAACACTACATCCAGAAGGACTCCTGTGGCATATAAATGCAGAACTCTATGTACTTTTAAATACAAGTGCAAAATCTTTTCTGATGAGATTCTAAATGAAAAAAAAAAAAAAAGACAGCAACCCTGCTGTAGCTAGAATTTTTAGAGCTGTGATCTGTAGTTTGCACGACATAGCTGAAGACATCTGTATGACACCATGAATGCTTAAAATCCTTCTGCTACCTGCCAACATGTCCTGCACCCATGTGATAAGAAACGATGTTTCTGTCTCTCACTAGACTCAGAAGAACACTTTTCTAGCTGTTAGCTTCTCAAGGGGAGTGTTTCCTTTAATTTTTGACTTTTTTTTCTTTTTTTAATGTCTTTCAGCCAATTGTAACTGTGTATGACTACCTACCGACCTACTTCCTGCCTCCAAGCATGCGAAGGCATTGTGCCTTTTTTGGGGTGGGGAGGAGAGGTACCGAATATGCACCAAGGAAGCCACCTCCCAAGGAACGTGGATTTGATGATGTAATTACTATTCAGCTCAGATTTGATGGCAGAATCTGGGGAAAAATTAATTTTCTCACCTTAAGCATTTCTGGGTAGAATTTTTATATGAAATTGGGATGGAAAAAATAATAGGTCATTTTAATGCAAAATCTGATAAGGGTTATATTGATTTTCTCCTGCGCCACATAAACTATCACTTCCCTGTGTAAATAGTACAAATTCACTTGACAACACAGGCTTTACAAGGGCTTTTCTAATCTACGGTATCATGAAAAAGCAACAATAGAGTCTAAATCTGGATCAAAACTACCAAACTATTAAACAGAGTGTGAGAAGTCAGATCATTTTTCCTTATATATTTTGCATAACCATTGTACGTGTTACGTGTAGCACACAGGTTAACATCAGAGGTGCTCACTCACATGCTGCAGCTAATTATATATTGGTCAATTAATGCAGACTATAACTGCGCTTTCCTTGAGTTGCTCAGGTGATTTTTTCTCTCTCTATCAAAAAAAAAATATTCTTTTATAAAGTCAACACTTTTTTTTTTTTTTCCTGGTACTTACATAATTCCAATGCTTACATTTCATGCTGCTGAGCTAGATGATCTTTTGTTGTAGCTGCAAGAAACAAATTTAGGCAAGTGCAAAAATGCGTAAGAGGAAAAGCTACCATCCCATCACTACTATTGCTGCTATCATGCAAGAGGCGTGGGGGGAATAAAAGCCTTCCCTATTCTCAGAGTATCTCAACAGTGTGTGAGAGCTAATAATGTATTATTAGAACCCCTGACCTTCAAAGCAACCCCTTCACCTGCAAGTTCCAAAGAATATCAACATTTAAACATTGCATTCCCAGGATTCTCCTTCAGATTTGTGAGCTTGGGAAGTGCAAGACAAAGCTTATTTCAGTCTCTGCCTCCTGACCCTGTGAGTTGTAGCTGTTACGCCTGAGTTAATATGTTTGCTCTCAACCAGTTTTCAGTATTTGACCCACCTATGTAGGGTAGAAATGGTTTTATCTTGTCTAATATGCAAATAAGTAAATATGCATACGTGCTTCCTGTCAAAGGATATCTTAAGGAGAAGGTGGGTTTTGTGTTTGAAAATAGAGGGCAGTCCCTTCCCTGCCCCCCCCCAGCACTGTGTTAATGCAAACATTGATAAGAAAAGCTGCTGTCTGGGAGAGATGGTGATAAACTGCACCATAAACAACCTCCTGACATCAAATCGGTGAACTGAAGTTCAACTACAGTCAAGTTGTAAAGACTGAGGAATTTATGAGGAAGGTGAACAACTTACTTTTTGACTGTTTTTATATGTAGATAGAATTTGTCTGCTTAGCAAAGCCACCAGAACACCAAAAGCTATGAGGACAAATGACTGGAGGCACTGTGGCCTTACACATATGATAAACTGATATTGCTCTTGATAAAACAAAATTACTTGAATGTCTTAAAAATATATATACAATGTAAGCTCCATCTGTGCTCACATTAAATTCTGATCCTTTCACCATTGTTTCTTTAGCAATTGTATCAGTAGCTTATGTAGAAAACCCCTGTGAAAAGTCATTAACTAGCTCAACCACAACTACTATCTCTTCCTGTCTGGTAATGAGAACTAATTCCACTACTAGATACTATTTTTTGTTCAACTTACTGATCCCTTTAGTGAATTTCCTTTCTCTCCTTTGGTAAAGGTCACTTCCTTCACCTGCTGGAATCAAAAAAGCATAGGCAGCATCACATGGCTAGTTAAATTACTATAGCCTTCAACCAACAAATCAAGTTGTAAAAAAAACTTGCTATTTGATTAACAATAAAAGATATCAACTTCCTTTTACAACACCTGTGGTCTTTTGAACCAAGTAATAAAACTAATTTTTGCTTACAGGTCTCCTCTCAAAAACCTCCAAGGAAGGAAATGTTAAAATGTCCCTCTGCAATTGTCTGAACGATATTCTTTATAATACTACTGGAATTGAGAGCTGAATAAGCAGCAGCTACTTCACACCCACACTACTATGTGCAAACTGGAGCATAGGAGATTCCAAAGAACTTTAAGAAAAAAACTTTTTCATAGTGAGGGTGACAGGGTTGTGGAGTCTCTTTCTCTGGAAGACATTTAAAACCCTCCTGGATGCGTTCCTGTGTGACCTGCTCTAGGTAGTCCTGCTCTGGCAGAGGCATTTGACTAGATGATCTTTGCAGGTCCCTTCCAACCCTTAACATTCTGTGATTCTGTAACATAAAACCACCTAAACTTGCTTTATACAGTTATACATTAGGATTAACTAAGGCTTACTTGGTCTTACTTTTATTTTCCTGTGGGAAATGAAAGTCCCATTTGTTGGAAGATGCCTCGGGGAAGTCTATCGCGTGTTCTGAAACCAAAACAGTAGAAAAACCTGGACCTTTATGGCTGATATTAAGCAAAAGTAACTCATTGGAAACCATCAGCATGTTTTCTTTTAATGCAGAAATGTGACATGACTACAGAGATGTAAGACAGTCCTACTTTTTACTTGTAGTAAGAGTTCTCTACCTGGGAAATTTGATTGGAAAAATTACTCAGACAGCAGCTTAGTCATAACGTGATTACTGTAACTCACACAAGTGCGGAGGATGCATAAGGTCTTGTGGTTGCAACAGGAGACCAGACCATGGGGTTTATTCCTCATCTTACCACTCCTCGCTGTATGAACCTGAAAAACTGCTTAACCTCTGCAACTTGGCTTCCCCTGCAAAATGACAGTAAGGCTGTGGTTTCATGTGCAGCTAAAGAAGGGTACTGACTTGCCACAGAAAACCTGCACTGACTGAATTGCCCTATCTGTCTTTCATTTTGCCCAATTTTACAGTACATGAAGAAATCTGACAGAAAGGAACAAAAATTACATTGAAAAGTTTAGGAGGTTCTCAGTTTTATGCAAGCACACAAGCTGGAATTCTCACAAAATGTAATCTTCTTGTTTATCAACTCATACTTTCTCAAGCTTACAAAAACGTTGTTGTAAAATGTGATGCAAAACTATTCTGAAGGAAAAGAAGAAATTTCTTCCTATGTACTACCAGAGGAAGGAAAGGAAATAAAGGGTCTTTATTATGCTTTTTGTGAAGACAGACTAGAAAAGGAAACACATCAGAGAATTCAAGTGCAAGATGAAGAGGTGGCAGCATATGGCACCCTCCTCACAGGGGGGAGATTCAGAACCCAAACAGATGGTTATTTCAGCAGAGGGCACCAGAACAACAAATATGTGGTAGTGACTTCGACTTGCTCTGCCCAGTGGATCTCCGTACTTGTTCAGCTGTGAATTCTTGTACGTTAAAACGCTTCAAAATTTTGTTAGGCTTAGCGAGAGGTGTTGCTGAATGACACTTGAAGCTCTAGAATTAAACCAGGCCATTACACGTAAGCAGAAAGGCAGTAAGAAGCAGCGTGAGAATTGGTGGCATGTACTACTAAGTCAAAGTACTACATCTCTGAACACCCGTGGGACAAGGAGGATGAGATGGGACAGTTAAGTGAAACTTCTAATAAGGAATCACTAAAGGGAAGTTTCTTCCCTCCTTATAATTTCTTCTTTTTTTTTTTAGCAACTGAAGCCACAAGGTATATTTAGATACGTTTTTTGCATTCCTAGTAGCCTGAAAACACAAACATTAATAAATGCACTGATATTCTTCAAATCTGTTATGTATAGCATCCAAGATCTGCAAAATGTTTTACACACTTTAAAAACAAATTTCATCATGTTTGGTGGGTTATATAGTATTAGTTGCTTGTGCAAAGTGAATGGTTAAGAGAAAAGCATTCATGGAGGAATACTAATTATACACTTACACCCTTCACATTCTTTTACATCATTCAGGCATCTGTTGTATAAAAGAAATCTGAACTTTCTATGTTATGGTTGAGATACTGAGCACATCCTTCCACAGTGGAAGGTTATATTTCACTATCATCTTATTATTATTTTAAAGTAAGCATATATAACTAGGTCTAAAAATTGCATCTGAATGACATGGGCTTGGATGATATTCAACATACTCTTTAATTTATGCAATGATTATGTTGGGAAGATATGATTCAGTTTCCTGCCTTTATCAATGGAATTTTACAGAAGTGCAGAAATTCTAGGGTTTGTTAACCTGATGGTCAAGTGCATAGAAGTGCTAAAGATTTTCTTTTTGTTTTTATGATATATGCAAGAATCTTGTCTGTGTGAAATAATACAGACCTTTTTTTTTTAAATGCTTGCAGCCTGTTGGAAAAATACTTAATTCTTGCCTTTCGTCATATCACAGGTTTCAAAATGAGAATTTTTCCTTTATTACCAGCTTTACAGGTCACATAACTAAAATAGCAAATGGAAACATTGCCAATGCATTAAAAAACAAACAAGCAAAAAAATTTTTCTTTCTTAGAAAACAGCTATTCTGTTACCACAGTACCATAGGACTCTTATATAGAAAGAGTAATATAAAAATTGAATCCTCAGGTGAAATCATTTGACAGTTACCCTGACATTTTACCTATTTTTCTCAGTTATATAGGTTAACATATGGATTATTTGCTAATCTACAATTTGAATACCATTACTAGGACATCTACAAATGTAGAATCCTAGAACTGTGCCTGCTGTTGGAAGGAAAAAAAATCCTTTATGGAAGAAAAAACAAGGAAAAATAAAAAAAAAGGAAGGGAAAATGGAGACAATGTGTTATAAAAGCAAACTAATTCCCATGAGTTTTTAAGGATATAAAAAACAATGAATAACCAGGTAAGTTACAGCAGATTTAATAAGCAGAAATGAGATACGAAGACAGTAATCGTAAAAGCAAATACTGGTTTGTGTTTCATACGCTAAGGCAGCATGTCATGCAGAAGAAATGTTGGGTAACTGGGGAAAGCAAGCATTAAAAATAACATCTGAATTGAGTGGGATCTGTTCCCAGAGACAGAGTAAGTTCATCTGAAAACTTCTGAACTTCTAAAATCCAGCATGAAGAACAGACATTAGAAAAGTTTTACTCTGATGAAGGTCTAAAACAGGTTATCTCTGATCCCACCTCTTTAAAGGCGGCACTACTACGGTCAAGCTGTTGTAATACTGAAAATGACTATTACCAAGTAACCACTAGTAGAAGTTACTGAGTGGTAACAGAATCAAATGCTGAGGGAGAACTTAAGCTACCTGTAAATGAAAACCTTTTAGCAATATAGGAATTGTATACAGGAACCAAATTTAGGAACGGTAGAAGTCTCCAGATGGGAATTTAAACCCAGACTGAACAAAAGACCAGAAAGATGCACTAGACACAATCACCTGCTATAAACCAGGAGTAAGAGGGTGTCCTCAGGCTCTGACCACTTCTAGTTTCTGTGACTTTAAACAAAGGTTGCAGAGACCCCACCCACTACCATTTTAGGGTCCAGTGCCGCTTCTGCGGCAGACCAGGATACTCATGACTTCAGCAGGGTTCACATTTCTAGCCTAACACTTAGGGAAGTCTGCAATAGATGACAACTGCCGATTGAAAGTTTTCTGTGCTGTGAACAGTTTTAAATTAGAATAGGATAAAGACAATAATTACATTGATGTTGAATAACATGCAGAGATACGACTTAATAGTTCATTTCCAAGAAGGAGGACTAATTAGATAGGAGTATAATGATTCAGATTTTTTTTTTTTTTTGGTTATAACTCTACTGCAATTTGACAATTGGTTATATTAAAGCTTGTGCTTCAGGACAAAGACTCTTTCATAATTTATACAGTCATTAAGAACAAGTGGTATTAATAATTCATTGTTGTATTTTAGTAAGTATTACAATGCCAGTATAATAATGTACTAACCCGTGATCATCCCTGACTTTTGAATCTGGTTAGCTATGACATTCTTCATTAAATCATTCATTCGGATGTTTTCTTGTGTAATTATGGTACTCTGAATTCTAATGCTTACAAACTTGGATTTAGAGGTCTGTGTCTGTAGACTTCTAAAACTTTCTTAATCTCCTTGCAGTAACAATATAACAGTCATAATGCTTAAGATTCACACTTCCATGTTAAACTTGCTAATCTACAACTTCTTTTGTAACTGATAGTAAGTTAAATGAGGTCTCTGTAAAGATCTTATCCTTCTTTGTTCATAAGTTCCCAAACATCTGTGAATATGGCAAGAAAGCCCTGTTTTCAGAAATTAATTTAATAGCTGTTCTTAATACTATTTTACTGAAGCACTAATCCTTGATAAGCATTAATCTTAATTGTTCTGGTGGTAAAGATTAAATAATAGGTACAAGTTCTTCAGTAAACTGACAGAAAGGATACAATTATCACACATTTCTTGGGAAGTTAATGTGAGACTCTGTGAAATGAATACATGAATAAGAAAACAGAGCTGAAGATTAAACTCTCCCTGTGTAGGCTTTCCCTCGCATCCAAGGAGTTCAGCTCTGGTACTTATCTCTCTGTTGCTGGCTGCATGGAAAGACCCAGCTCCCTTTTTTGGGTTACTGTCTCAAGCCCCTGGCTCTGGGCCTGGTTACTTCTGCCCCTGATGCTGCACTGTTTTAACAGTAGGCCACGGTCATATAGTCCTCTGTGGTTTGGATGTTGAACTGCTAACACAGTGTATGCTCTTTATGATGTTATAAAGTGCTTAGAAATACAGTGATTCCATATGCAGCATCCCACACGATGACCTCGCACCAGCACTGATTCTGCAGAGCCTCCAGCTGGGCATATACAAAATAAAATACCTGGGGAATAGGATGGGACCACCAAACACCATTTTTCTTGTTAAATTGGGAAATAAATTTGGACAAACTCCTTAGTATTTTACACCACAGTTCATGTTCTCATAACATGGGAATAAATTTGACGTTATCTTGAAATACTCTGATCTTAGCTAATTAGCTATCAAGGCATTTTTAAACTATCAGTACCTACTAACCAAATGCAGCAAGTCACCATGAATACTTGTTTTCTTCAGTAGCCCAACTGTAGCTTAGATAACTGTGTGATAAAGGGAAGCTTAGTGTAGCCTCAGCACATCTTACCCGTGGTACTGGATGAGAATTAACTGTGTTCTACAGCTATGGGGGATCTCCTCCAGCAGCAAGCCTAGCTCTGCACCTTCCTACAGGCCTGGAGAGCAAAAGCATTTATTTATTTTTCCCCTTCATAGCCACTTAAGTATGCCTCGGTGGGAAATGGGATTCCTGATTTTTCAGAAGCACAAAATGATTTTGTTTGGAAGAAACCTTTAAGATAATCAGGTCCAACTGCTAACCCAGCACTGCCAGGTCAATGCTAAACCATGTCCCTCTGCACCGTATCTCTATAGCTTTGAAACCCCTCCAGGGATGGGGACTCCCCCACTGCCCGGGGCAGCCTGGGAGAGGGATTCACAACCCTCAAGGTGAAGAATTTTTTTTCTCGTGTGCAACCTAAATCTCCCCTAGCACAGCTTGAAACCACTTCCTTTTGTCCTATCGCTTAGACCTCGGGAGAAGAGGCTGAGGCTCACCTCGCTACAGCCTCTTTCCAGGCTTCTCATTGAGTCAGAAAATAAACCAAACCCCGAGCTCAACGGTTTGGTGGTCTGAGAGACTCAGAGTTGAGGAAGAAGAGGGGAAGCACAGCGTAGCCCATACAGAGGAAGCTTCCCTCCCGCTCGCGCTGAGGAAGAGAAAATGGCGGGCTAGGGGCTTGGGGAGGCTCCGGGCACGCATCAGGCGTATTAAGAGCCACAACTTCAGCCCCATCTTACAATTATCACTGGTGACAAGAAAATTAGATAAAAGAGAGAA
>VWZY01003035.1:325251-340840 GCA_013399075.1 Chloroceryle aenea
GTTCCCGCAGTCGCGGGGGGGAACATCCCCCCCCCGGGGTGTCGATCTTTTGTCTGCGGAGCCTGAGGCAGGGAGCGAGGTGGCCCTGGGCCTCCCTCTGCGTGGGGGAAAACCGTGATAAAACCGAACAGAAACTCTGCTTCACTTTCACTAGTTTTTCACCCTGGTGTTATTGTAGCTGTTGGATTAACAGGGTGAGGATGTGTAAGGTTTCTTGCCGGGAGTGCGGTGTTGGTATAGCTGCGTCTTAATGTGCTTCGGTGGCTGCAAGATCCTGGTGTCAGTTTTTGTCCTTAAAAGCCATTGTGAAGCCTCTGCCGTTTTAAAACTGGGAACTGATGCGGTTTTATTCCTAGGAACTGGGAACGTTTGATTTTCTCCACATGCGTGTCTTTTTCCTCCGAGTAGGTTTATTTTTTCTTTTCATTTGAGTCAAGTAAGAAATCTGCCCCTCTGCTGTTAGCTCCTATTTTCTGTGTGTTTTTACTATATTGAAAAGGGCTGAAGTGGAAAGAAAATAATAAAAAAAAAATAAAAGATTCAAAGTAACCTGGGGTGTTGCAGAGCTGCTTTAATCGTTGGAACTGGTTTAGCAATGCTGTCTTTTAATGACTGCTCAGAAGAGAAATGCAGTTGCTAAATTTTGCATTTATACTTTCTTCACATATATTTATGGAGTTGTTGGATAACTAGGTCTGTTTATTCTGAGGAAGAGGAGGCTGAGGGGAGACCTCATCACTCTACAATCTCCTTTCAGGTAGTTGTAGAGAGTGGTTGCTGCTGGTCTCTTCTCCTGGGTAATTAGTGATAGAACCAGAGGGAATGGCTTCAAGCTGAAACAAGGTAGGTTTAGACTAGACACTAGGAAAAAATTCTTCATGGGAAGAGTGGTGGGACATTGGAAAAGGCTGCCCAGGGAGGTGGTTGAGTCGCCATCCCTGGATGTGTTTAAGAATTGCTTAGAGGTAGTGTTGGGGGATATGGTCTAGGGGTGAATTTGTAGAGTAGGGTGAAAGGTTGGACATGATGATCCCATGGGTCTTTTCCAACCTAGATGATTCTATGATTCAAAAAACAAAACAAAAAAAACCCAAACAAAACAAACAAACAAAAAACCCCACAAAACCTACACCACAGCAATATGAAGTAGAAATTAAAGTGTTTCTGAACTTACCTTTTTTTACTCTTTGTAGACTTATAAGCATGTGGAAGGGTCATAGTTTTACCAACTATAAATGTCTATTTCTGTGTTTGAAGTCAATGAAGCTAATAAGAGACTTCATACTTGTATAAATAACCCACTGCTCCTGGGAGGAGCCTGTACTTTATTGGGGCTTTCTAAGCTTCAGCAGTAGCACCATGACTTTCTTCAGTCCATTAATACACAGTGTTGATATGAAATGATGGTTTCCACTAGCATAAATAGAAACAGACCTTATCAGTTGAGCACCTTTTCCCTGCAATAGCTTATTGCTTTACCTTCCGGTCCTAGAAAGGTTCTGTTACAGGAGACATCTTGACAGGCTGCTTTGAGGGAAATTTAGAACCACGGGTACCATCAGTGCAATCTGTTTTGACAACCAGAGACTTAAGTGGTGTACTTGTCAATCATTTTTGAGCAGCAGTAATCTTAAAAGAGATGAGTGGGAAATTTCTTGTATGTTTTCTGGTAGCTTGCTTGTTTATTTTGGGTTTGTGTGGTGGTTTGTTTCTTTTTTTCCTCAGCTTCATACCCAAACTAGCTTATTTAAAGCAAAATATTTTAGAAATTTATGATAAAGATTATTGTATGCTGATAATGATTTTGAAAGCTAGTGTTCCCGTGGTCAGATGTATGCAGTTTCTGGATTCAAGCATTCATGTCAAGGTTTACAGGCATCCTGGGACATGTGTATTATTATATGTGGACATATATATTATTATTAGCAGTCATACTAAAGTGGGTGAACAGAAACTAACAGAATTGCTTTTGGAAACTTCTGCCATGTTGCCAGTGATTCATCAGCACTCTGTGTAGAAATCATTACCATTCTTATTGAATTAGGCATTGTAGAAGCTGCAATACAGTGAATGTGTATATTAAAATGTAAAGCTAAGTTCTTTATATGTGGTTCAGAGGTCTTGTGTGATTCTGATGGCGATTACCTTTGACAATGATGACAAAGACTGGCATCCCGTTTAGGGTTTGTATCTTGTAAGAAATCAGTGCTGTAAAAAGGTGGGTTTAGTGATACTTAAGGAGCTGACCTTTCCCATTCTGTATAATGCAAGAATATGAAGGATTTTTATACTTTTTTTTTTTATTCCCCCAAGAAATCGTGGTTTTCATGATGGATACCTGGAAAAATGTTTCATGCATTTGAAATAACTTGTGGAACCATAGTTTTCAAACAGTATGCAGTGTAAAGCTGAACTAGGAAGGCAAGAACATGCCTGCATTAGGCTACCAAACATATGGAGCATCTCAAAACACCTGTACAACAGCCACCAGAAAGTACTTTTGAAACAGACAAGCCTTTATAAAACTTACTCAGTTTCTTGCAAAGCCTGCTCATTGTTTTAAATACTTTTCCCCAGTGGATTAACTGAATCATTTTGCAGGTGAAACTCTTTGTGGCTTTATGGTTGTTCTTCCTGCATCTAGTACATTTGGTGGTTGTTTGGTAGAGCATCTCAAATAATATTGCCTGTTAGTCCAAGAAAAAAATCTGACACAAAGTGCATAAGAGAGAAGCCATAGAGGAATTTGTATTTGGAGTTAGTGTCTTGAATATGAATTCCCATTATCCTATGGGAATAAAGAGAGATTATGCTTCTGTTGTGAAAGGCATCGTGTGCCAGCTGAAATGTCAGTGTGATCTTCAAGGTTCTGTGTAGGCTCTATTACAGTAATGCAATCTGAAGTCTATGGACTCGTGATAACCAAGAAAGAAAACCACAAATATTTACTTGTGCTGTGTTACTTTCCTTTCTGGAGAGGTTCCACAGGGTATGCTGTGAATTAGATGCTGTTCCCATCACTTAGTTTGACCACTTGTTTTTCTCAAGAAGTGTGTCTCTTGATGGTTATCTCTCGCATCAGTTTCATTTTCTTGATTACCAGTATGGTAAATCTTGTTTGAATAGTATCAGGTTTCAAAGAGCTAACTGATTTCTAATGAGGTGAGTTGATGTGTTTGGGTTTTTTGTGGAAATGCGTAATGGGCAAGAAGGTGCAACAGTCCTATCAGCTTATTGTAAATAGATTTTCCTGATATGAAAAGACTTTCTGGTTAGTGTGCTTGAGGAAATAGTTTTCCTATTACTGTGCAGTAGCAACACGTTGTGTGCTACCAGTTGGAGAAGAAAGGGACTTTTGTGAGACATATCAAGATTACTAAATCATTTGTTGCAAATTTGTGTTGTAGCAGTACCGGTTATGCAGTGTTCTGTGTTGGAATTTGTAGAGGAGTGTGATGGGTGTCCCCCTGTCCTCTCTTTGTGATTTGTTTCTTAATACAGCGAGAGGGAAGGCAGCTATGTGGTGCCTGGAGAGGCTTTGGACAGGTGGAGGTGGCTGCTTATACACATCAGAAATGGAGTAAAGAAAACTTATGCAGGCAGACTCTCAGTAGTTTGCAGTAAGACTGGCAGATAACTTCAAGGAGGTACCACTGTTATATTTCAGAAATAGCTCTTGGCCCTGGATCAGGCTTGAACTTGGAGTGAGCAAGACACTTGCATTATACAGATGAAAAATGTCATCTTGTCTCATTAGCAGTATCTCCCGAGTTCCAGCCATTGACATTTGGGAAATCTGAAGTCTTTAGCATTCATGTAGGACATCCTTTGCAGACTTTTACGTGAAAGCTCCGGTTCAACAGACTGGTTGGTTGGTTTGTTTGGTGTTTTGCTTTTTTAAGTATCTCAGACCACATGCAGAATGATACAGAAACATCTTTCTTGTGTGTCCTGAGGAGTTTCTACAATGTTATCTACACTGTTAACAAAGAGGAATTATTGGGAACATGGAGAAAAATCTTAATCTAAGAGGTGTTTGGGAGGAGGGGAGAGGAGGTAAGGGAAGACGATTGTTTTGACAGAGAAAAGAATTGTTTTTCCTGTTGTGCAACATAAGAAATGGAGGATACGCAGGTTTAACTTAGTAGCGCAAGTGTGGCTGAAGGAAGGAACAGATCTTTCATTTGCTTCATAGATTGCAGAAGAAGTTGCTGTTTAATTGGAGACAACACAGAACATTGTGTGTCAAATGGGTAATATTGTGGTAAGGCAAGTCTTGAGTTCAGCATTTCAAAAGCTGGAGGTTTTATTGACAATTATTCATTCAAACCTTGAAGTCACTAAAAGCCGTAAGTGACATGTGGTTCTTTCTGTATGGATTCCTCTAACTAGACTGCTTGCAAAACCACTTTTTTTTAAATTATTTTTTAGTCCTCCACATAAATTGTTATTTCTCAATTGCATAAATATTTAGAGCTTAGGGGGAATGCATTTTATGTTAATCCAAGACTTTGTAGTAGGCGTGTGGAGTAGCTGAAGTAACTGAAGTGTGCTAGTCTGGGAGAATCTAGATCTTGCAGGTAGTTCCCGATTTCTTTTGTTTTGTTTTTGTTTGTTTGTTCGTTTGTTTTAACAAGGAAGGTCTGGTTTGTCTCATCCCTCTACTGTGACAGTTCAATAGCTGTTTTTAGAATTATCTAATTAACTACTGTTTAAAAGCAGGCTGTTAATAGTAACAAAATACAGGGCATTCCAAATGTCACTGTTTTTCAGGATGCTTCCAGTGTTTATCAGACCCTGTCAGGATAAGCTTGAAGTATGGTTGTTTTTAAACCTGTTCATAATAAAATTCTGGCTGATCAGCTGATGGAACAGTAGTGCTTGTAGCCTGTTTCTAAAGGTCTTCTCAGAATTTCCTCCTGAAATCATTCTAACAATTCAGTTGGTGAGCAAGTTGGAAGGTTTTTCAATTACAGCTTTTTTACTTCCCTACTGTTTTAAAAGTAAACTTCTAATAGAGTAGCAGGAATCTTGTCTCTTTTATGCATTGAAGGTCTTCAGGGACCAGCAGCTAATTATTTTTGATAAATAGTGGCAGGCAGTGTTGGTCTCCAACTCAAATTTGAGAGCAATCATTTGAGAAAAAGAAGTGAGGTTTAGAGAAGGTATTACCAAGTGAATAAATCGAAATACACGCTGTGGGGGGAGGGTTTTAATTACCTACTTGTTAATAACCCAGCTTCTTTGGAGCACTCCCAGTGTTCAGTAGCATTTAACTTTTTATCTGTGTTTTTAGAGTGAACATTATGCTTACTGACTTATTGCTCTTCGCTTTTTGTAGCAGTTACACTTGAATGAGTAACTCTTGCATGTTTCACTGCAGTGACTGTAATATAACCGCCCTTCAAAAGTCAGTGAAAAAAACCTCTTACTGTTGACTTAGTTTTCTAAGTCACATTCTTTTAGGTTGTTCTCTCCCCCTACACACCTGCCTTTTGTTAGCAGTTTAGAATGGAAGCCCTTCAAGTACTGTTTGATGTTAGGAACTGTACAAACAAATGAAAGTGCTAAGACTTCCTTATCCACTGTTTGTACCCAATGAATCTGGTACTCACAGTAAAGCAAGATTAAAGTGTTTTGTACCCTTTATTTGTTTTTAATACTATGCCAAAATGCAAGAACCAAAGGACAGACCTTGAAATTAATGTCCACTAAATTTGAAAGAAATAGTAGAAAGTGAGTTTGAATAGCTTAAATGGCATTCTATAATTGTGACATGCTGCATAAACATTGTGTTATGACCATTAATAATTCTGGCAATTACGCAGGACTGATGATAATTAAATCTCATGTTTCTGAGTGTAAGCTGTTTTCAGGGATGCTCAGTAGAAAATGTTCTCCTGCCTTTACAAGTGAATGTTGTGCTAAGGAAATACTGAAAAAATAAGCTCCTGAGTCCTGTGAAGCAGTCCTCTCTCTGATGCTTTATAATTTAAGGTTCCTATTTTGTTTTGCAAAAATCAAGCCTGGGTTTTGTGCCATAGTCACATGCTCTGAGTGGTTTGTGGATATATGAAATAGCAAAATGCTGTCCTGCTTCAGACAAGGAGGGATGGAAGAAAGCACAGGAATGTATGCATACTGTGAAGCTGGCTTCAGCCTCTACTCTCTAAGTGGAAACAACCTCTATAACCTTGCTGTTAAGAATAGAAGCAATTATTTAAATTAAAAAGAGCTTGAGAAATAGTTGTTTATAATAATACTGAAACCATCATTGGTCACCTGCATTGTTACTAATTATTGTGTGGGTAGATGTTAAAATTCAAACACTCTTGGAAGCTGGAAAATAACTAGCTCTTCTTTAGCAGCTCCAGAAGGAAAGTAATTCATAGTAAAGAGAATACAGATCTTGTTTAAAAATAAATCAGAACAGGGCAATGTCTTACAGACTACTAAACCTGTTATAAAGAAAATACCACTCTCCCTTGTACCTTTCCATACTTGAAACTACTTTTCTGTATGGAGACTTTATTTGCTTGTTAAAATGCTCTGTTTTCTTGTAGAATTTTTTTTCTCTTGGATCCATGGGTGTCTTCACCTCTCCTATTCTCTTTAATGATGTTTCACTCTCTGGTCTTAGCTACTTTCCTTGGAAATTAAGTTTTTATTATTTAACTTTGTTGTGGTAGGAGTCAGTATTCAATTCAGCTAGCTAATGCAGGTAACAGACGGCATATTGCCTACTAATTTCATTGCTTTGACAATTCAGACTCGCAGGATGGGCTATTTGGATAATGGAGCAACCGTGGGACTCTTTGTTCTTGGACTTTACTGGGAGCTATCAAAATGTCACCGCTTCCTCTGGAACTGGTGACAAGTTAGGGAGCATTGTTCGAGGTGCACTCCCTTGTGACTACTTTGGCTGTTGCTGTAAATTTGAAAGGAGAAAGATAAAAATAAGTTAAGCTAAATGGGCTTGATGGAATGGACTGGGTAAGTTAAACCAGAGGCTACGACTCAGGCTGTCCTTCCTGTTTATGAGTCATTCTCTTGTTTAATTGCCTGAAAAGTCCTCCTGTAGAATTAATTAAAAGAGAGGTCTTAGTGCTACCAAAAAAACCCTTTAGCTAAAATGAATTTTAGTCTCCTTTGTTAAACCAGGACTTCAATATGGAAGCCTGGACACTAAGTTCTTTATAAGTGATTCATGTGAGTGGAAGGAAAATGTTATTCAGGAAAGTGAGTATTAGTTAAACGTTCTTTGCTTGGAATAGACCAGACTATTTTAAATGTGACTGTTTTGTTACCAGTTGTTGTATTATATGGAAAAGGTGTGAGCTGTCAGGGCTGTCTCTGGGACTTGCTACTGCTTGTGTGTGTCTTGCACTCATGTTCTGTATTAAATCATGTTGTGACTGCTATCTGAGGACATTGCTTTTGTGGTAGCTTTTTATGACATTTATCTGCTGTTTTGTACTGGATATAGAGCCTTTCCTGATGTGATGATGGCTTCATGATTTACTCTGTTTGTCTCTTCTGAATCATCTCTCCCATTTGCCAAGTTTAGGGATGCATTTGTATCAAGGATCTCCAGGGAGACACATTAATTTGTTTTTCATAGATAATTTTGATGTTAGTGCACAGAAGAGGTGCTCAGGGGAAGGGGCGACTGTTTGGAAACCCTCTAAATCACGGCATCTCTTTGATTTGTTGTTTTTTTTATATGTTAAGAGTAAGAGCCTGCCTATTGATAACAGTAGGTGACTGGAGACTTTGGGGAATAACTTTGTTCGGGCTCGTGTCAGAATGCATTGGGAAATGTAGCTTTGCAGGTTTTCCTTCAGTGATTCTGCTTCGTATTTTACTGGTGACTCTGGATGTAGTCAGGAAAGTTCTATTGGAGTGCAAGATACTTCTTATATTTATTATGAAAGTAAAGTGATGAAAAGCTGTGGAGAAAGCTCTCCTAAATGCTGTACCAGAAGACAAAGGGCACAGCCCAGCTGGTAGTTTTCCAGGCTAAGGTCCTAAGTCACCTTTGATGGCCTGCTTCGATTTTGAAAGTAGTGTTTCTCTTTCAGCCTCCTGTTTTGAGGGCTGCTAGTAGATAAGTGCAGAGTTCTAGTTAAAGAGATCTGGTACTGGAGGCTTCACAGCTTTGTGGACACAAAATAAATTCTGTAAGTTATACTTGTACTAAATTTATCCCTTTTCTCTTAATTATTGCCAGAGTTGGTAAGACTTAACCTTTTCACCAAGCACTGTAATTTTGCAGAATCCATTCCAGGGACAGGGGTGGGAGGAATACTTGGCAAAGTTTTAATCTCTTTAATGTGTGATTTTTCTGTCACATTTCTGTGGTATTTGCAAAAAGGAAGGAATAAAAGCAGGACTAATAAGACAACAAAAATGAGCAAGTAAATTTAAGGCTTTTTTTAATTTCATTTATTCTTGTACCAGGTGTATCAGAAATTAATTGGTTGGATTATTCTAAATTAAATGTTGAAGTCTCCACACTGTAGTTCATAGAAAACCAGGGGGGAAATATTTCATTTTTAAGTCTGAGGATTGGCTTCATGGCTTCAGCGGGAGGAGTTCTGTACTTGGCTTTTCTGGTCACTCCTTTCTCAGTGGAACTTCTCACTCAACCCTTGCTACAAAATAGCACACAAGGACTGGGTGGGGATGTCTCTGGGTGTGTTTATGAGGAAGAATTATATGATCACAGGCATTTTTTTTGTGGGTTTTCAGCTTCACTAATCCAGTTTAGAATAGAACAACTTGAGCTCTGTCAGGCAGAGGTTTGGGCATGATGTAGATGATTTCAGGACATACCAGGAAGAAAGGCGTCAACAGAAATACTTGGTATCAGTAAGGTAAATTACACATCGGCATTTGAGGATGTAATGGTGTGGCTACCACACTAGGCATATGAGACTGGGGTGTGGTGTCAGTATTATTCACTACATTATAAAATGATTGCAGGTGTATTTTCCTTCATGAAAAATCTAAAGGGGAGAAAAAACCCAGAACATTCCACTGTGAACAATACATTAATTCACCTGATAAAGATGTTAATTGTCCTTCCTCCCAAGACAGGGGGGAATTCTTTTCCTTAGTTCATGTGATAGTAGTTAGGAGCCTTCAGGAAGGAGAAGTGAGTGACAGCAGTCCTTTCCTTCAAGCACATCTGATAAGTTCTGAAATTACCTTAATGAATTAGTATAGCTTTTGAGAAGTGGGAATAGAAGCAGTTACGGTGATGTGACAGGCTGGTATGTGAGCTGTCATTACAGAAAGAAAACTGACAGAGACTGCAAAAATCCAGTGACTGCAGTATGCTAATAAATACATTTAAATACTTTGTTCCTGGTAGGTTTTGTATATTAAAGAAAATAATTCCTAGGGCAGAACTGAGGGTTTCAGTAGTGCTATTACGGGTGGCTTGTGACTTAAAGATTTTGCGGATTTTCTTTTTGAAATTTTGTCCTTCAGTTTTAGCTTACTGACATTGCTTTTATTCCCAAAACACTTGAGTGACTAAATACAAGAGTGTGTAAAAGGATGTGACTGCATGGGTGGTAAGGTAGTTTCAATGCCTATTTTTTCTCTCCTGTAACTTGTCAGATATTCAGATACCTGCCGTTTAACCAGGAGATTACACAATAGAAGACAGAGGGATTTTAATCAAGTCGTGGGAATATTGCCTGTCCAGGGTTTACTCCTCACGCTGGCTTGGTCTGCAGCAGTAGAGGTCTGATTGGCAGCTAACTGCATCCGTTCTGTTTTAAGACTCTAAAAGAAGGAAATTTTAAAAATAGAGAGAAGCAGCTTTCTGTGCAGTCCAGATTTACTCTGAAGGTACTGGAATAGGATGTTGGGGTGTGTGAAGGCTCAAAACCATGTTGTTTCAGAGCAGTTTGTGATGGTGTGTGCCTATTAAAAGCTCCTTGTGGGCTGTGACCGCTTAGAGGGGGAGATTGTTAATGGAAGCTAAAACACCCAAATGAAGTAAAAAGATGCTTAACTGTGCAGCTACTTTTGTTTTCTTTCTGAGTATCTTTCAGTCTTGAGTCTTTCATAAGTGAGATCTAATCTCTTAATGTGGTTCCTTAACATGAGTTTATCCTTAGCTTTTAAAAAGGTACGCTAGTTCAGCAAGCTATGGAGAGCTAACTAGGTACTTCTAACTTGCAGAATTTTGAGTAATAGTCAGGGAGATTGTGTCCTATGTATTGCTTTATTTTAGATTATTCCAGTTGCTGACACTGCTGTAGTATACATGTAATATGTTTTCAGAGTTTAATACATCTTTTAAGTCTTAATATTAATAACCGAGAAACAGAAAACTCTTATTTATGGACAGGTGCACTTAGGATGACCTTCAAGCAAAGTAAACAATAAATAAGTTAATTTTCTTTGACAAAACAAAATTACATGTCTGGAGTAAAACCATTTTTACAAGGCTGGAGCAGCAAAATTCTTCAAGTTGGTAGTGGATTTTTAATGGGTAACTTCCCAGGATTATTGTATTTTTCCCTGTTGCGTGGATGATTGTCAAGATATGTAATGTAAAACTTTCACAACCAGGGTTATAATTCAAAGCCCCTTTTAAGAAGATGTAAGATGCTCTTTTTCCCATTGGAATTCAGGCTTCTGCCAAAACTAAATACGCTTCCATTACTGATAGGATGATCAATGGGATGTTGGATGTTTGGGATTTCTCTTCTACACAACTGTCTTGCATTGTTTGCTATATTAAAAAAAAAAAAAAAACAAAAAACCTAAAAAAAGAAAAGCAGCAGCTTTCATTTTTGTGGTTAAGCTCCGAGGTGTTTGTTATTGGTTAAGAGTAGGTGTTTAATGGAAACCCTGAGACTTGAGCCTTTTGTTTCCACTCATTGAAACCACGAGTACTGTTATTAATGATCTTGTGAAGCTGTAAAAAGAATATGCTATTTTTATAAATCTGGAAAATAAGCGAGACTAGCACCACAGCAGCAAAATATTTAAGGTTTGGTTGTTGGGTTTGGTTTCTTGGGTTTTTTTTCCTTTATAATTGAAGGTTACATGAAAAGTCTCATTCAAAAGGAGTACCTTGCCCCAGGCTATTTCTGGCCTCTGGAACTGCTCTTTTTAAGCAGTGCTACAAATTGAATCACTGAGTGCCAGTAGCATTTAGAGCAAATGAGGCTCAATTACATTCTGAGTCAGAAGTACCTGAATTAACCTGCTTTTCAGCAACAGTTGTGTGACCTCTCCTTACTGATATTTAAAGACTTTAAGCCCTACGTGAATGGTAATTTAACACTACTTGAAAGTGAGGAGCAGGTTTGTCCCTGCTGAATAGTTTTGGATTTTTATAAGAAAGCTATGTTCAGAGGTGTAGAGAATCTCGAATAGTATGTTGACAAGCTGATTATGTTTAGTTGTTTTGTTTTTGTTGTTGTTGGCTTTTTGTTTTGTGGTTTTTTTTGTTTGGTTGGCTTTTGGTTTCAGGGGCGGGGGGGTGGTGGTGGATTGGNGTTTTTTCATTAGTGCAACTGTTACAACAGAGCTGAAACTCCAGGCTTGGTGCCATTTCTGCAACAAGCTGCCTCTTAACCTTGGATGACTCCAGAGCTTTAGTGTAGACTAGGTTCTGTTATCAAAACACAATTTCAGTCTGTGTCATGGAAACAGGCTGAGTAGTCATCTGTGAAACTTATTCTTTATCTTAATATTCCTGTTGTTATTACCAGTGAAACTACTACAGGGCTTGGCAAAGGAGGAAATCTGGCTTAGTTTGGTCCCTGTAAGCTATTTTTGTATCAGCTATTGTAGTGTTTACATGATTGCTTCTTTGTTTGCAACTCTTGGTTCTAGGAGCAGTAAGGAAACTTGGAGTTAGGGACTGCTACAGCATTCTTTCTTTTGCAGATAGCACTTCACTCAGTGCTATAATCGTTATGAACTGAAAGGTGTGGGTTTTTTTACTGTATTTGCATGATTTGTAGTGTCAAGAAAGATTGGTTATTTCTTGTTGTGAAGCATGGTTTTTGAAACAGATAATTTTTGAGTGGATTTTTTTATGAAAGAACAATTTAACGGGTTATCAGTTGAGTTGCTTATTCCATTCCACCTACTCTCATCATTCTAAACTGCTAGTCTAGTCATCCTCATCATTAGGATCACTTAATAGCTTTTAAATGTGTGGCTAAAATTTAGCCAGTACTTTAGAGATGGATCTCATTAATTAATTTAAGACATGCTTAAAAATTTGTCTTGTCCTGGTTGTGCCCAAATAAACTACTCTTAAAAACTTGACTAATGTGTGTTGAAACTAAAAGAGGCTGTCTTGAAGTTCTCCTCTTACATGCTTCCCCCACTCTTGCCCTTATGTTTCCATCACCATTTAACAGATCTGGAACAGTTTTGGATCCTGCTAGAAGCTAATGTGGGGAGGGGTTTGGTTTTAGCAGGCATATGCCCCTGGCGTACGTAGGTGACACGTGTCTGATCTAGAGCTGGCACGAGAGTACTTTGAGAATGAGTTCTGCCTTGCCCCACTCTAAGCCATGCCTGAAACTGGACTGAAGATGCCCAATAGGTGAAGTTTCATTATCTGTCTTGATTGATGGCATAAAGAAAATGTAAGTGTGGATGTTTCAGTCATTACAAGAATACAATTATTAACCCATGTTAGCCTGTGATAAGCAATGCAGGTGGTTATCTGCTTAGCAGAGATGAGATTCTGTTGCTGTGGTGTTAAATCTCTTCTGGGATATTGTGCCTGTAGGTAGTGACTGATTTGTTCTTTAGTTGCAGCTGGGTTATTTTCAGTAATCTTTTAACAGGTCTCTTTTTAGTTCTAGACAGGATGAGTGCAGCTAGATTGAAGCTGTGATCTGGGGCAGAAATGGAGAAAACCTAGATTATCTTCTAGTAGTGACTTCTCAGTCTGCCTACCTCCACTTTTTGGGAGTGGTTGTTACAACTGCAGTGTTATGGTAAGCAGAAGATTGTTTTGACAGCTGTTCCCTAATATGTGTCTTTTCTCTGAAGCTGATGATGCTGTGCAGCTTCTTGATAATATAGAAATGATACCACATCGTTGTCTGAACAGGTGCCTGAAGTAAAGGAGAAGAATTCTTGAAGCTGATACAGTTTTAATTATGAAATTCTGTCTCAAAATGTTTGAGAGAAGAGTGTAAGAAGGTAAATAAGGCTTGGGGGTTGAAAAAAAACGCTGTCATTGTGAACTCCTGCTGTGATGGAATGTATGTGCCAGCAAACCAGGTTCTCCATTGCCTTTTGAAATAGCATCACACTCTAGAGATTGTTTTGTATACAATATATAATAAAAGATCCGTTCTTGTGACTAGAATATGTTTAAAATTAATGCATTAAAAAAGCAAGCAGAGAGGCAACTACATCAGTAGTTCTGTTTAAAAATTCATTAGTTATTTTCATTGCTCTTGGATGACTTAATGTTTTTATTAAAATATCTTTTTGATGTTTAAGTGCAGTCTTCCAAAAAAAATTGCTTTGAAGATAAATAGAATAACTGAAGCTTTATTAGAGACTACTGTTATGTAAACAGTTATTAACATGAAGCTGTTTGACATCTGTTTTTAAAATGGGGGCAGCATCTAAATGACAAGAAAAACCCCTTCCAAATCCAAGAAATTAAAACAAAGTGGGAATGCTAAAGAGGAACTTCTGAAACAGTTTACAAAGGGACACACAAAATTTGTTTTCTGAGTACCTGTAAAATTCTATGTAAAATGGGATTTTACATTTACGTTTTACTCTAAATGACTCACTGAAATAGAATCCTTTTCTTTCCTGTCCTTGGCAGTAGCAGATGCATTCACTTAATGCTGCTCTTACAGTGTTTCCTTATTATTGCACCTGGAATTTTGAATAAGTGAGCTGTGGGGTTTTGTTTGGCTCATTGCTTGTGTTTTGGCGGNTTTGGGAGAGTGAATAGTGTAATGCTAGCACTTGAACTTAAGGAGAAGAAACGAGGAGGAATTTCAGACTGCTACTCAGTTCTAGCCTTGTAAGTCTGTCGAAGTATTTTGAGTAATATTCTCACTGTACACTACAAAAACCATACACCCACAAAGCACCCAAAAAGATTCAGCTTTCAATTTCTGGATGATTTTAATTTTTTCTTTCTCCAGAGGGGAGTAATTGTTTTTCAGAAGTGTGGTGGTGGAGGGGGTGATTTTCAAAGGTTCTATTGTGGATGGGAGGCTGGGGAACTTTTTTGACAGTTTTTTTGCTAGTATCTCCAGACAGACTTTAATTCTCCCTTCTGTGTGTCATTGTATCACACTGCAAGGGTAATGTTATTACAACTGCAGTGTCACTGACAGCAAAGCAGAATTACAGCTGCTGAATCAAGTTGGGAGGGAAGCTCTTACTGGAGATTGGGTGGCAAGCAACACTTTCTATTTTTTTGTTAGACGGGTTTTTTTTATTGCTTTGTCTTTCATTGAATTGTGCTGGGCCTTAACTAAATGGTTTATGTCTGCTTGGCTATGTCCAAGAAATGATAAAGCATTGCAGTAGCAACAGGATCTTCCCTCCTGCTTTCCTAAATCTGAATGCCTGAAGTAGTAGTCAGGTAACTGCAACTTATTCCTGCATGAAAAAGAATGATACTGGCCTTAGTGATTTCAAGTGATTTTTTTTTTTTTTTAAAAGTTGTGACCTTTTCAGCTGATACCAAGAGGTAGGTAATGTGTGTCTCAGCTGTACCCGTGAATCTGAAGACTTTGACATGCTCGTCCTGTTTATCTTTACTGTGGGTGATCAATAGCAAGCATTAGCAAATCTGGAAGTTGTTTGTTTGGGTTTTTTTAAACCAAACAGGAAAACAAATATTTTGCTGTATAGACTCTTGTATAAACTTTGAAAAACTGTCATAGGAGAGATTAATCCTCCTGGACACAAACTTTTAACACTTTTTTTTTTTTTTTCTGGTGTGGGTGAGGAAATGTCATCTCTAACAGCCCGGGTTACTCAGGAAAGGCCTCAGACTCAGTAATGTCAGAATGTAACTGTCTGGGGATGTATAAACGGCTTGATCATTAGCTCTGGTTTTCAAATGGGTCATTGTTGCAGTTCTTTTGGGTAGTTGGGTGTTCAGCTGACCAGTTGAACCTAAGTGTGTCTTCTGAAAACTGTTGTGGATATTTTATGTGACTTCTGCCTTTCTTCTGTTAATCTATTTTGTTCTTATTTTTTTTATCATTGTGCTACTGTCACCGTCGTTTTTTATTGATAAATACAAGAATTTTAACTTGAAATGAAAGAAATGTGTTCTGCCATTAAACCATTTCTATTAAGAATTGGTCACTTCCCCTTTCTTTTAAATAAGCTGTAAGGGATGTATAATATCAGCCAGAAATTATGAAGTTAGTCACGTATATCTTTCCTGAAAATTTACTGTTCAAGCCATGCGCCTGGGGGCTTTGAGCAGGGAAGTTTAAGCTTCCTCTACATGTCGCCTTTTAATGTCGGTAACCCTAACGGTGCAAGACTAGTGATTGAATGTTGACTGAGAGTGAGAGGTCAGGAAAATAATGTATTGGGTTTC
>VWZY01003035.1:340860-355240 GCA_013399075.1 Chloroceryle aenea
GGTTGCCTCCCCCCCCCCCCCCCCCCCCCAACACGGGGTAAACAGCCTTATTGAATAGTTTTCTGTTCTTAGTAAGACAGCTCTTGCCTCACAGGATATTATGAAGCTTTAATTAGATCCTCTGTTGGGCAGATACTGTGATATTGGGGGGGGTGCTATTTGTTGGGTTTTCTTTGTTTCCCTTGTGTTGTTACAAGCCAAGAAGCTTCAAATGAGGGATAACGTCTTGTCTTTAACTGTCTGCTTTTCCCCTAAGGTATATTACAGCCTTCCAAATAAAAGACTTTTTCATGAAAGTAGATAAGCTTCTTTTGTTTTACACAGTAAAAAAGAAAATAATTCTTGAGGATAAAGTAAATTTTGAATATGATTTAAGTGAGCTTCAGTGAGTTTAGGATAGAATATTGATGGTGCTCATTATTTTCTCTCTTTTGTTTGTTTGTTTCCTTTCAAAAAAAAAAAAGGAAAGGAACTTTATTATACAGCTGCTGAAGCCCCTTAGTGTTTATGTAGCTTTGAAATAAGGGTGGTAACGTGTGTTACATACAAACTTCCAGTATTTGCTCTTGGGTGGGAAATTCTTTTGTCACGGAGCTCTGTCTTCTGGGCAAGTGTTCAGCAGTGTTGGGGAGCGTGCATGCGAGCAGGCATGCGTGGAGGAGGAATGAGGAAGTGAAGCATTTGCCGTCAGTTGATGGTGTACAGTGAAGTTTCAGAGGGCAAACAGGAGGGGAAAAAACCCACAATCTATTGGAAATACTATTCTGGGCTTATTTTATGTGTTGTTCATGGAGCTCCTAGGGTGGAGGTAAGAAGCTTTTTCTTCTACCTACTGTTCTTCAATTAGCGATGGGCTTTCTCTCCCTTGTTTGTTTGTTTGCTTGCCTGTTTAATTCGTTGTTTTCTTTTTCCCCAAAGTGTTTTTTTGTGGAACTGGATATGGAAAACACAGCTAGCACAGTTTATACTTTTCTGTGATTTGTGAAGTTGGCAGTGTGGGATGTTTGTGTTTGTGGCTTCAGCATCTGACTTGAGAACAAAGTGTTGAGCCTCTATAAACAACCCATTACTTCTGGCAGGTCAGGGTTTCCCATGGGTTGGCAGGTCAGTTTTTCCCTAAAATGAAATTCACTCCTGCACTTCTCCTCAGGAAAGAGAAGCAAGATACATAAGTGTTCTCAGAAATGCTGTTTGTTACATGGAGTACACCAGAGGACAATACTTAAACAGGTCCTGTGAAGCGCTGGTGAAAATGGGCGGTGTCTGTTTGCTACTAGGCAAGTATGGAGGGGTCCAGTTGTTGGTTAGGATTGCGTTGTGGGTATCTGGTAACCCTTATTAGTCAGGAATTGGTTTACTATTATGTGTTAATTTCTTTTAGGTTGTTGATTTATTTTTTTAATCTCAAGTGTCAGAGAGATTTTGAAGTAGTTAATGCACCACAGACCCAGTCTCGCAGAGAGGACTGCATCTTTGGCAAGGTTACTTTTTCTCAGTAATGTGTATGTTACTACTGAGGAGTAAAGAGTTTTTAAAAGAATTAAATAAAAAGGTATTTTCTTTATTAGATTAAACTACAGATTAGCCAGGAGCTGTTTGCGTGAGCAGATCAGTTGGCAAGCCTGAGTTTGTTTTGGCAGTGAGGAGCTGTTCTGGTGTTAAGCTTTGCACTAAATAGGCTTACTTTTATGTGTGCTGCAGGAAGTTCTGCTTATTTGACTTCTGAGTAAGACTCAGCAAAAACGAAACAGCTTCGGGACTGAAATAAAAGCTGACAATAAAAGTTAATTACCAGTTTTTTGATCTTGAAATGTCAAGAAGCCGATTATATTGGTTGGGTGAGAAAAGCTGAGTTAAATGATCAAGAGACACATAAAAACAGGGCAGCAGGTGATTCTCTGAAGAGCAGTGAAACAGCAGAAACCAAGCAGAGGGTGCCTGTAGGTGTGCTGAGTCATCTGCCTTAAACTGTAACATGACTTGCTGGTGACTGCTGCTGGAAAAGATCAGGGCTAACTTGTGCGTGACGTAGGGACACGTGATGGGTCTGCGCTAGTACACTTAGGTCTGAATAATGTGTTTGTGAGACAGGTCAGTATAGACTTGGTACCAAAGCACTTGGAGAGTGCAGTGAATTTGAAGGGAACAGAAGAGTTTTCCTGTGTGTCATCATCTGTGAAACTTGATGCCAGTCGATATTGGTACAAAGTGTTCTGCATTTTCAAAATGCCTTATTCACAAGGGTTGAGCCTGCAAAGCTTCGCTCGCTGTGTGTGGCAGGCTCTGGCCATCACACAGATAATGAAGCAAGGACAGAAGAGTGCATTGCCACTCTGCCTTCTGGTCTGGTAGAATAAGGAATCGAGCATTGAGCAGTTGTCCTGGTGGCTTACAGAATGATCCCGTCTTTCTCTGAAGCACTGGCAGGGTCCCAGAAGAGATGGGTCACTGATCTGATTACAGCGTGACATTTCCAGTCTGGGTTGAAGGATGGAATTTCAGGGATTTTTTGGGGGGTGGGGAAGGGCCAAGAAGAGAGGAGAATTTTTTTCAGGTGGTTCTAGCTGTGGATAACAGCAGCCTGTGCAGGGTGAAGTGGGAGAAGGAGACTCACATACAGGTATTTTCTATTTTCAAACTTGGAAATGGCAAAATAAAGCTGTCTCTGATCTCAGCCTAGTATTCAAGGTCTGTGTCTTGAGGCATCTTCATTCTTAATCACAATTTATTGTACTACAGTTTATGTACCATGGATGTGGCTTTTTTAGTTATTAATTTTCTTGAGTTTGGGCATATTTTAATTCTTCTCAACTGTGCACAAAGAAGTGTGTATATGTATATATAATAAGCATTGGAAGCTAGTAGGTGTGAAATACTTGGTGAATTGAGAGGGTGGGTTAAAACTGTCATAATATTATGGGAGGAGCATTTTATTTAAGTGGGTATGTCTTTTACAGATGTTTTCCTTTTTTGCATTTTGCTCACCTCTGGCATAATGATGGAGAGAAACATTTAAGGAACAAAAATGGCTGTATCGTGACAGTGTATACTTTTCTTTCCTGATTGGTGCAAGGAAGTTTTCTCTTTCTTTAGTGCTGATTGTTCCAATAGCTGTCTGTAATAATGAAATGTCTTGTTTCCATCATTTTAATCCTGTTTGTAATCTGTCATGTTAAAAGTAGTTCTTTGAGGTTAACAGGATATTTCATTTCCCATTACTTCCAAGGTCATAACGAGTCACAAAGGTGCCCATCTTTTTCTCAGCTTCACTTCTTGAGAGTATATCCCATCTGTACACTTGGTGCTTGGGAGAGATATATGTTGTGTCTCAGCACTTGATCCTGCTTCCTTGTCTGAAGCTGGAAGATCCATAAGGGAAACTGGACCATATGTGTGGAAAGCTGTGGTGAAAGCAGCAGTTTGGTTTGCTGCCAGCCTGTATGCACCCATCTTGGGAACCCTCAGTCCCCCTGATGCTGTTCCCATCTTATGCAGGACCAGAGGAATTCCACAGTTTTGTGCTAATCTGTTTGGGAGACTTATTAGTGGAGTAGGGTTGTTTGCTGTAAGAACTATTTTTCTCCTGTGGGGAAAAGGATGGCTGGGTCAAGTCAGTCAGCCATCTGTTCCAGCAGTTAGGCCATGATGAAATGGAGTATTTCCTGAGGTTTCTCCCAGATGCATTTTCTGTTGTCAGTGTTACCTGTGGCTTTCCTGTGGTATTTGGGCACCAGTGTGTGTCCACTGGGGCTGCAGACTGTTTTGAAATGTGAGGTGGGAGAGAAGCCCATCATGTGTAAGGGGGAACCGGACACCCACTGGTGAAATGTTCCTCTAGTGACTGATCATTCACAGCCAGAGCTGTGGGTTTCCTATTCAGGTGTGATGTGCCTGTCTGTTTTGGCAGTTCAGTGCCAGGCTGGGGTCCATTAGGACCCTTCTGAGAGTTGTCCTTGTGTGTAAGCTTGGTTTCTGTTGTTCTCCAGCCTTTTGAGACCTGCCCTGATAAGAGATCAGGGATGCCATTAATTACTCCCTCCTTCCTCAGACTCCCTAAACTTCTCTTTCAACTGTTACGATTGTAAATAAATACAACCCATTTCATTATGCTGGCTGTCTGGAGCAGCCAAAGGTGCAGGTAGGAACAACATGTCTCTTATTTTTTTGATTAGTTAACTAACATTAAAGTTGTGTTCAATTCCTTTTTTCCGGCTCAAAGCCTGGGATGGTAGAGTCTTCATGTCCACATCTACTTGGTAGTGTTCATGTTAGCTGCTTGGTTTAGGTCTCCTTAGTAAGAAACTTCTCTTTTACTTAACATGTGGATGATGATAATCAGTGTTTCAAATGGACTGTTCCAATTGTTTCTGAATTGCAGATGAGTCTGGGAAAAGTGTTGGTAGATATTACCAGTGGGGTAGAAAGGAAGCAAAATGATTCAGCTCTTAAATTTTAAACCTCAGATGGTATTTCATAGTACAGCAAAGCAAACACTACATCTGTTGAGCTGTGTGCCTCTCTTTGCAGGAGTAGGAGTTTCAAGGTGATTTATTTCTATTACAGATTTGATTTACAAAGAATAAATCTAGCTAGAATACTTGATACCAAGGTTTGCTTAAACATACATAGAAGGCACGGGGAGCAGGAGAAAGCTTGGAATTGATTTTTCTGGATGTTTTACACAGTTAGCTCAGTTAAGTAACTTAAAAGTATAAATGTTTTTGTTAGGGTTCTTCCTGTTATTACTCTATTGCCATGATTTGTCTGTCTGCTGACAAGATGAAAAAAAAATTATTTGCTATTCGAGAGGTCATTTGGGGAAGGAGAAAACTGAACAAACTTGTCAGATCATCTGGTTGTGCCCTAGTGGTGTTAGGGTTAACCACATGCAGTGCTTCTCCCTCAGTACCACCCTGCCTGGGTAGTGTTGATCGGTTACTGATTCCTCCTTGATGGGCCAGTTGTACCTTGTCTTTGGAAGAGAGGAATTTTTTTATGAGCTTTAGAACACAGCTTTAATGTTGTATTGATGTAACAGTACTAGAAGTTTAACTAGTAACTCCTCATCCTTTGGCCTTGTGGAAATGCCAGTAACTGTGAACAACATTGCATTAAATTCTGGAACAAAAGGCTGAGGCTTTTCAGAATCTCCGGTTTAGCATTAGATTTTTGTTGCTGTTTCAAAGAGCTTTGATTCTGAGTTTCACAAGACCTAACTTAAAGTTTCTCTTTGCATTTACTTAAAATCGAGATTTTATTTTGAAATATGAGGTTTTTATAAGCTCAGATTTGATAACAGCTTGCTCTTTTGCTTATGTAAGACCTTTCTATCTGAATAGATATTAGTGAGCAAGTACACACTCCTTGGTTTGAAACCTAAGCCAGTGGCATGGGGGAAAGATAAACTAACACATCTGGGTGGTTGGGGTGGAGTTTTTTATTTTGCTGCTTATTTAGAAAAATCTGGTGGTAAATCTGTGTGAGCCACACTGGATTTTTTTGCTGACTTCACTGGTAATAGAATGTAAGCCAGGCATCAGATTTTTTTTTTTATTACCAGTTTTCCTTTTGATAATGATTCTTTTCATATCATAGCACTTCATCTGTCTACACTTTTATATTTCTCCTCACATGCTGAGTTCTGCTTTCATTTATTTTTGTCCCAAAGGGATGTCTTGTCTTCCATTCCCTTATAATTAGAAACATTTGGTCATCTTAGTATTTTGACTGAGAAGTTCCCAAAAATAAAACCCTCCCAGGTTCTCCTCCACTGTAGTCTTCCAGTGTAATTTCTCAATGAGTTAAAGATGTTACTTTCTCTGTCAGTATAATCTCTAGGTAGGCAATGAAACACCTAAATCAGGGTTAGAAAAGGGTCCTTGAGAAGCAGTTGTCGCTTGTCTAGTCCAGAATGACTTCTAGAAATTTTCTTCCTCCTTTTGAAGGATGGAGCTGCTTGGTGAGCAGGCAAGGCACAAATGCTGATGGAGTAACGTGTAGAGATTCCCAGGCTAACTAAGATATGACTGGACATGTCCATGTGGTACCGTGCAGCTCTGTACAGATCGGTTGTGTGAAGGTGTTGTAGCAGCAGTGCACAGTATAACTTAGCGACGTGCGTGAGCTGCGTTGCATGCAGATGGTGTCACTGTACCCGGAGCCATTCATCCGTTTCTTCTCGAGGCTATGACAACTTGGTTTATCTTGATTTCAGTAAAGCATTTGACACCGTCTCTCACAGCATCCTTGTAGATAAGTTGATCAAATATGGGTTNTGAGGAAAGGCTGAGGGTGCTGGGTCTCTTTAGTTTGGAGAAAAGGAGACTGAGGGGTGACCTCATCAATGTTTTCAAATATGTAAGGGGTGAGTGTCAGGGAGATGGAGTTAGGCTTTTCTCAGTAGTGACCAGTGATAGGACAAGGGGGAATGGGTGTAAATTGGAGCATAGGAGGTTCAAGTTGAATATTCGAAAAAATTTTTTTACTGTAAGGGTGACAGAGCCCTGGAACAGGCTGCCCAGGGGGGTCGTGGAGTCTCCTTCACTGGATACATTCAAAACCCGCCTGGACATGTTCCTATGTGATGTACTCTAGGTGGCCCTGCTCTGGCAGGGGGGGTTGGACTAGATGATCTTTCGAGGTCCCTTCCAACCCCTAGGATTCTGTGATTCTGTGATTCTGTAACTCGTGTTTATGGGGAGTCATTGTGTGCCAGTCCAGAGCCTTCTGGCTCGGAAGAAAGCTTGATTATGATAAGGCTTCACACAAATGCTCTGTCCAAGCAAAATCGTTTAAAACTCAAAATGAGTATTGTTAAAAAGAAAAACGTTTTAGTGGAATAAGCACAACAGCACTTTGAAAAATGTCTTTTTAATTCACATCTAGTTGATGTTAATTGGCTCATTTGTAAAGAAAAAAGAACATAAAAACGAAAAGCTAATTAGTCTTCGTTGACATAGATAACTTTTTATTATTTAAAGCTGCATAACAGCAGGAGCAGTTTTAAGTGGCGTTTTCAGTCCCAGAGAGTAGCTGGAATTAAAAAAAGTCATGACTCAGTGCTCTAATGTCAGAACTGCACTTCCAGCTCAGCTGTACCTCTACAAATTACATTTACCTAGCACATGCCTGTTCCAGTAGAGAATGCTAACTCTCTGCTTCTGTTTTCTTTTAGGTTATGTTTCACACTATGTGCTGACTGTCTGTACTTACAGAAGATACTTAAAATCGAACAGACTTTTTTTCAAAGATTTTGATTCCAGTGGAATCTGTGCTTTAGATTTTTGTCTTGTCGATTAACTCCTGAAGCAATGCCTGTACAAGCTCCACAATGGACGGATTTTCTCTCCTGCCCGATTTGCACACAGACTTTCGACGAAACAATCCGGAAGCCCATCAGCTTGGGTTGTGGCCACACTGTCTGCAAGATGTGCCTCAACAAGCTCCACCGTAAGGCATGCCCTTTTGACCAGACCACTATCAACACAGACATTGAACTCCTTCCTGTGAACTCAGCCTTGCTGCAGCTAGTGGGTGCTCAGGTATGAGTGCTGCTTTTGTTGTTTTGTTTGCTTGTTTATAAATAAATCCATTTCTATGTTGTTTTCATTATCTTTTAGGATAAGTCATGAGTAGAGAATGTGACTCTGTGTTAATGGCGTGTAGATTAGACATCTGCCTTTTTTGTAGTTTGACAAATACAGGTTCTAGACCTTTGGTGTGCTGTCATAGAGGTGTTTAGAACAACAGGTCAAATCTTGATTCTGCAGGTTGCTGCCTGGGGTTTTGTGTTACATCGAATTTTGTGTGACCGTGGGCTGTCACCAGAATGAGTTGGTTCTATTCCCTGCCTTCTTTCCTGACTTGTATCTAGCTATGCTCTGCCAAAAGGCTGAACTGGATCAGTGAGCTTATCTGGTGGGAAGCCATTCTTCTGTAATAGGTTACTTGCTTTACCATATTCATCCTTAGTGCTTGTTGACTGTCTCAAAAGCAGGAGGGGAGAGTAAGAGAAGTAGGACAGAACCCTCTGGCAGCAGCCTTTAATACTGCCTTCTGTTTCATTTGAAGGTGTGCTCTGGAATTTTAACTTTGTCAGCTGATATATATTAATCTAAATTCACATAGGTGAGTGGGGGGAGCTTGCTCGAGACTCCCCTTTCTGCTGGAATGGGTACTCGTGAGGTGAGCTGAAACAGGGATCTGATAGAGATGAGTACTCCAGTGGCACTGATGCTGAATGGCAGCCTGAGGAAAGCGGCAGAGATGTGTGGAAAGCAGGATCACCCTGCTCGGTTGCAGCAGACTTAAATTGGCATAAGTTTATACTGGTTAGATCACCGGTAGTTTCCTGTGACCAGTATGTCCCATTGTTGGACAGGACTGTGGACTTGGGAAAAGGAGAGACAATCGTGTTTAAGTTACGGGTGAGGAACAAGAACACAGATGGGATGCAGTTGTTATAGAGGGGTTATTGTTCTGGTTTGTTCTGCTGCTTTGGGCTCAGCAGAGTTGGAGGCAGCAGCAAGCTCAATGAGGTACACAGTTCAGGGAAAAGGGAAGAGCTGTGTTGTGGAGGAGCTTTGAAAGGTGTGGAACAAAAGGTACTCTTATGATGTTTTTTATTAGATACTGGGACCTAGAGATCCAGATGTGCTTTTGCTACTTTTTTTTTGGTTAGGTTTATCGAGAACTAGAACTAATTTGTTGTTCTTTTGCAGTGTGCAGCATAGAAGTTATTTGAGACATTTTAAAACTGAGTTGTGTTTTAGGTTGTGCTAAGGGACTCAGCCTGCTCTGTAGGAGAGAGCCAATATGCTTCCATTCCTGTGATACATGTATGCCACCACCTTAGAAGGGCTTCCAAGCAGTGAGAGATCTGTGGGTGATGCCATAAATAAGTGTTGTTATTCTCTTTCTCCCTTCTCTTTCTTCCTTCTTCTCTGGAGTTTCTAGAATAGTTCTACCTGTATCACAATGTCCACACTTATGATACATGTTTGGGTTTTTTTCCTCCTATATTTTATTTTGGTGTTGGGTGCATTTGCTGAGCTTTGTGAGAAGCTATGTGGCAGCTTTAACTTGATCTTTGCCTGAATTAAAATTTCCATAAAAACAAGACCCTCTGAAGTAAGATGGCAAATCATCCTGCCTCTGTTACAACTCATTGAGACTTTTATTCTGGCTTTGCTAGTTAGACAGAGTTTCCTCATCCTTACGTGTATGATGTATGAAGAAGGAAGAGTGGCTTTATGATAGTAAAGAGTGCTCTGAACTTGAGTGCTGACTCTGAACTAATGACATAATTTTTGTGCTCCTTTTTGCATCTTCAATTTTTTTTCTGTGATCAGAGTTCATAAGATCATGCTTCACGGTGACATTTAAACTGCGAATGTCACCAGAAGAGACAGTATTCCCTTGCCAGCCATTCCTGCATGGATACTGCTCGCTGCATTCTGATACCTAAACGATATTTGGTGATCTTAGCAGAGTTTTTATTACTGACAAACTTTCCCCTTAAGATAAATTTGCACCACCTCCCCTCTAGCCCCTCCTTTCAACGAACATGTGAATGAAATCAGTGTTCAGTATAAGTCACCCTCTTTTTTTCTTCCCTTTCCCTTCCTGGCACCTGTTTTAGTGTTTACCAGACTGAGCACTAGAAAGTACACTACTTTGCTATGAAGGACGGGGAGACAGCTGCTATCTTCCACTAGTCTCTCTAAGGCCATTTTTTAATCTTTTTACAGAAGGCGGCTTGGTTAAGGATTTAAAAAAAAAAATACCATAAAGAAACAACAGTAATTTTGAACTCTGTCCTGTTAAGAAGGTGGGTTCTGTTTGGTACATACCAACAAAAGGGATCTGCAAGCATCAAGCCAGCTTTAGTGAAACAAAGCCCATTTTCTTATTCCACTCCTCAGTTTAGTTTCAGGGGAGTGTATCTGTCATTAACTCCCCCTAATCTCCAACAAACCCCTGTACACCTTAACCTGAGTCCATTGAGATGCGTAATACTTTATTAAATGTTAAATTCCAGAAAACTGGTTTCATTTGTAGAAGGAAATACAGTAAAACAGAATTAAAGCTTTTTGTCTGGGGAGGGAAAGAACAGTTTGTTCTTATCCCTTTGGGCAGACATCTGAAAAGTTCACACATTTGAAAGTGTTAAGTGTGTTTCTGCTAGAGGCAGAGGAGGAGAGCAGGCAGTTTGAAGAAACATATCTGTTCTGCAACACTGACTGACTGACTGGCAGCAGAGATGGGATTCCAGGGCAAGTCACACTGGTTGGCTTTCACACAGGCACAATGGGTGAAATAAGCAGGACTCTCCTTCTGGGGAAAATGTGCTAAACTTGTCACACAGTCACCTAGGGAAGCAGTAACCTGTTTCTGATAATAGAATAATTTTTTTTTAATCTGTGTAGGTTTTGTCACTGTAATGGTGAAAAGAGTTGGTTTCTTACTTGAATGACAGGCTGTTTCTCTGTTTTCCCTCTCCCTGCTCCTTTCCAAACATGAAACCTGTTGCCAAGGTTATAGAGACACTCGATGTGAAAATAAACTGCTCTCAGACACTCAAATCCCTGCTCCTTCACTGTAGCCTGGTTCACATCAACAGTGATTACAGGGCCTGCTCGGGAGGGCAGTGGCTGAGCAGTTCAGCCCACCTATAGACAAGTTCAGACTCATAAGATGATGGTGTCTGGGAGAAGGGATTTGTAAGGGTAAGATGGGAATTCTTATTCTAGGGAGAGCTGGAAATAGCTGAGCACCTAAACAGGAGCTAAGCATATTGTGAGGGGAGGCACAGTGGCCATGAACACAAATCAAAAAGGTGTTCACAGGATACCTTGTCTTTTAAACTTCTAGGGTCAAGAAGTCCCTTAAGGCAGTTTCTATGGGAATGAGGTTTTGAATTTTAACTAGTCAAGGATCCACCTATTACTCATTATATGCAACTATTTTAAACATTCACCAGGCCAGAGTTTTGAAGATGTGTAATCATGGATCTGTCATCTAAGCTCTTCCCTCCTGTTTTTTTTAACACATGAAACAGAGGCATGCACGTTCCAAACAGGTGACATTAAGTAGCAAAAATTCCTGTGGTGGTTTAATTTCTTTTCACAGTCTCTTGCTGGACATGATAAATACAATTCTAGGCATTAGGCAGTGGGATCATGTATATGATGAGCACGAGTGGAGTGATCTTAATTCTTACCCTTTGAAAAGGGGAAGATTACAATTGGGAGGTATTAGTGGTAGGGTTGATAATTATTTTTATTTTAATTGTAATTTTTGGGTGCAGTGAGGCACCACAAAAGAGGAATTATCTGTGAAGAAGTTGTCTTAAGTGCAAACTCTTAAGGAACTGAAGACAATAGCTTTTGAGTTTTGTTTGGCTTTGGGATTTTTTTTGGCAGGAAGCAAATCATACATTCCCGGGGGTGGGGGAGATATTGGGAGGAAGCCATTTTCAGACCAGACAAAAAGGGGTTTGGTCTGTTTAACGTGTTCTCATTCTGTGCAATTAGATGTGTAATGGTGATTAGTGACAACTCAAGCTGACATCCTTCATCAAATTACACTTAACTCACCAATTCAAAATCACTGCCTGGTATGAGGTGATGCTTTTCCATCCTCTTCCTCATGGTGTCATAACCTGACTCTTCCCACAGGCACTGGTAGTCATGCTGGTGGGTGGTGTTCCAGTTCTGGGATATCATTGCCAAGGCAGATTTATGCAAAACAATCCCAAATCAGAAGTAATTAAACCTCTTGAGATTATTTTTCTGGTCTTGTTCTAGTCCCCCTTGGGAGGTGTTTATTAAAGTACGTTAATATATTTGCAGTGCAAACTGTGATACGGGTGTGGTGTCTGAGAGAATCAAATGTTGAATGAGGATAAAAATAATAAACTCACTCTGCAGGGCATCTATTTTGAGGCTCTCAAGAGGCATGTAATCAGAAGTGACCTGCATGCTATTTGAAGGATATTTCGCGAAAGGGAAGTGAAAATGCTTTGGAGTTGAATTATTTCTTGGATGTCCTTCAGCAATTCCATAACAGGGCGAAAATTAAGATTTCCTGCAATATTTCTCATGTCTTCATCATTTTTCTCTTGGTAGATGCTGTTCTTACAATCATTCTAATACTAAAATACTGAAAAATGTCTGGGATGTGCATATAATAGAACCAGAAAAGGGGCAGGTTGTTTCTGAATTTGCCTGTGAGATGCATCACGTGAGCAAAGGCATTTAGATTTTTACACTGAAGCTTCCTGTGTGGAGAAGGGGAATGATATGCAGATGCACAATGTTGAATAGCTCGATTAGCTTGTGGAGGTTTTTCTATGCTTGCTTTTTCCTGGGGGAGGGGGAAGCCTTCTGTTAGTTGCCTAGACAGTCCTTGTGTCTCGCCGGTGGAGTTGTGCTGTGTACAGCATTCCAAACCGCTGCTGTGAATGTGCGCTAAACCTGCCTCAATTCAAGATCGAAATCCAGGGCTGAACTCGGCTTCCTGTCCCACGTCTGTTCCAAGCCCGCTTTGTCCGCTGGGTGTTGCGAGGCAGGAGCTGTATTGCAGGCTGTCGCCGGTGCCCGGTCGAATGCTTGCAGGGAGTAAATGGGAACTTGCACAAAACCTATTACAGCAGTAAACAGGCTCTGGAGTCTCCAGCTTGGCACAAACGCGTGAGATACGCATTGTTTGATCAATAAGCCAGCTCTGCTTGTATAGCTTCCCAGACAGAAGCAGACTGCTAAAGTGGCAGTGGCTTTGAAAAGGAGGTGGAGTATTCAGTTAACTTGAAAGCAAATATTGAAAGTGTTAATATTTGTTTCCCAAATCCCAAGAAACCAGGCCAGCTGAGGCTGTTGCTACAATTACAGTTGACCACTGTAAGAGAGAGTTGCAAAATGTCCTTTTGCTGAAAGCTTTCTTCCTCACAAAATTCTAAAAAAAGCAACACCAAAAAATAAAATACCCCAAACATATGCCACTCTATCCCCAAAATTAAAACAAAAATCCCCTCAAAACTTCCCAAGTTAACCAGTCTGTGAAAAACATCTGGGCTAATGGTGCTGTAATTAAATTTGCTTCTCTTTTTCCCTTTAATATGAGTAAAAGGGGCAGTGACTGGTCCAGACTATCTTGATTATGTTAGTTTGGGGATGGTATCAGCTCTCTTAATTGCAACTGATACGTTACACTCAAAGACTTTCTTTGTCACCGTCTGTAAAAACAAGAGTTACGTAGCTAATAACTTTTCATTTTGCAATGTGTGGTTGTCTGAACCTCTAGGAGAAGTGGGATCGTGTGACAGATTCTTTTCTGTTAAAATTGATAGGAGAGCTCCTATCCACATTGGTGGTTGCAACCGTGTATGTGTATACATATATTGTCTGGATATATTTTACACATATATTCACTGGGTTTATTTGCTGCTGCCATCATAATGCCCCTCTTTACAGGACTGGTTTGTGCATGAAGGTCAGTGGGTTTGTCGCTGTCTTTAACTTAAGCATTAAAGGCTTGTGCTTTTAGATTAAGGGTCTGGGTTGGTCCCTCTAAGCAGCCGTGTGGGATTAGCATGCTGCTAGTGTCGGTGGGGTAGTTGTTGTGGGAAGATAGAAGGTGAAGTCTGAGATGTTTGCACTTCAATGACATGCAAAAAGTTCTTAAGTTTAGTTTTTTGAGAAATTCCAGTTCTCTATCATATATTGAGTTGATTGCTAAATATTCATGTTGAGGAACATTAGTACAGTGATATACTGCACCCTCAAAATTGTTTAAAACTTTAAGAACTTAACAGAAAAGAACAAAATTCTAACTTGACTTGAGTCATCCTATATCCCTTTCAAAAATCCTGATCTCTGGTGAGTGGCTGGATGAAGAAATAAATGCCACAGTGGGAGGGGAATGACACACAAAAATCAAACCAAGCAAACAAGCAAAAAAAAAAAACCCAAACCAAAATGACCCACCAAAACCCCAAGAATGTAACTGGCCTGTGTTGTGAGATTACTACTTGCAGAGTGTGTTCTTAAGTACTGTGTGGGATAACTTGATTTTGCTGCCTGAAAGTTGGGTCTAGTCAGAATTATGTTCCAAGGGTGTCCTGGCAAGTCTTTCTCTCGCTAATCCAAGTAGCTCCAATCCCTTATCCCTGGATGATTTTAGAGCTGTGAGGTCCTAGATACAAATCTGAATTTACTTGCAAAGCAGGGTTCATGTGATTTGATTATTCTGCCCTCCCCCCAATTGTATTGGGGTTTTTTTTGGCCAGCCAACTTTGGGGATGTCTCAGTGTGCGTTATTTCAGCCAAAGTTTTACAACAGTTATAAGAAATGCTGTGTTTCTCATGTAGTAGCCTTTTTT
>VWZY01003035.1:355352-399685 GCA_013399075.1 Chloroceryle aenea
CTTTTTTTTTTTAGTTTTACTGATTTTTGTAAATATTATTTTTTCATTAAGCTGAAAAAAAATTTCTTACTAATACAGAAAAAACACAGAAGAGGAACAAAACAGGAAATGCTTGATGTGGTGTTTGTAAGCATGACTGACACTTATTTGTGCATATTCATCATAGATGTGCATGTCATCTCTTTTCAGGTTCCTGAGCAGCAGCCAATTACTTTATGTAGTGGAGCTGAAGATACCAAGCATTATGAGGAGGGGAAGAAATGTGTGGAAGAATTAGCATTGTACCTCAAACCACTCAGCAGCGCAAGAGGTAGTTCCTTCACTGTTTCCCTGGAAAAAGTGAACTGGAAACAAATAAGAGAAAAGAAACTATACAAATAACTAGTTTATCTGTTTGAAAAATGGATATAGACCTTGTTTAGAAACAAATTGAAGCAACTTTCTTAAGCATTAAGGTTATGCCCTCACTTTAGGGGGAGGGGGAGATTTAAAGGCATTTTGTCAAAAAATAATACCAAAAAAAGGCTGCAGTAGTAGTTTTGAGTTGACCACTGCAGACTAATGAAAAAGAAAGAATTGTGCTTTTTTTTGAGTTCTGCTTTCCTTTGAGATAACTGTAATGATGCGGAGGAGGGATAAACTGAAATGAGAAAGGTAGTGCATATATAAGAGAAAGAAGTAATGCTCTGTTTATACAGCATCTTACACAAATATTGGGTCAATCTGAGTAATTCTAATTTAGCAAAATTGCACTTTATCTGTGTTCCATATGGTGGACTCAGAAAAATAATAGAATGATTTGGGGTTGGAAGGGACCTTAAAGATCACCTTGTTCCAACCCCCCTGCCAATGTCAGGGACACCTCCCACTAGACCAGGTTACTCAAGGCCCCTTCCAGCCTGGTCTTGAGCACATCCAGTGATGGAGCATCCACAACTTCCCTGGGCAACCTGTGCCAGCATCTCACCACCCTCACGGTAAACCCAGGTAGGAAGAGGTGAGCATCATGGGCATCAGGTTTTCATCACAGATTTTGTGCATAATTAAACATGACCCAAACAGTTTTGAACTTGCATAAGTTCGGTTTGGCTAGGCCAAATCAGTGGAGATACCAGATACAGATAAAAAATTAAGTATCTTGTGAAAACAGACAAATGTCAAGGAACATAGTGATCCTGAAGCCCATGAATAACAGAAGGGCTGCAATATGGACCCACCATTGAGGACACACCTGAGAAATCTGTATGGGAGGGTGCAGGACAGCTTTCCAACATGGGCAGAGAATTCATTAGAAATTCCACCTTCTTAGAGAGCCAGATCAGTCACTCATAAGACTTACACCTGAAAGCTAACTCCCAGGAACTGTTGCTTTTAATGTTGAGTAAAGCAAACTGAGGAAAAAAGAAGTTCTGATGTGCCTTCTCTAGCATTCTGTTTAACAAAGTGGGCATCAGGAGAACTAGGTCTGCACTTGGATAGTGCAGTGGTTCAAGGATGGCATGAAAGGACACATGAAGGTAGCTGCTTTTTTTCCTCTTTCATTTTGTTCTGAAGGTGTGGGTCTTAACAGTACTACTCAGAGCGTGCTAAGTCGTCCCATGCAAAGGAAACTTGTGACGTTAGTTCACTGTCAGCTAGTGGAGGAAGAAGGACGCATCAGAGCCATGCGTGCAGCACGGTCACTTGGTGAAAGAACAGTCACAGAGCTCATTCTTCAGCATCAGAATCCTCAGCAGCTCTCTTCCAACCTCTGGGCTGCAGTGAGAGCCAGAGGGTGCCAGTTCCTTGGACCAGGTAGGTAACATCACAGTGCTTCTTCTATACTAGTAGCAATTCAGAATTGAGGAGGATTGGTAAATTTCCTGATTTTTATTAGGCAGTAGCTTAATTTCTTAATAGTGGCTCTTCAAAATTAATGATATATGTGTCAGGCTGCTCTCATGGTCTTTCTCATGTTTTTAGCGCTTTTGCCAAGTCAAAAAAAAAATCAGTGTGTCCTTCTGTTCTTGTGATAAAATGGGAAGTCATTTCTCACTTGCTATTTGTTGAAGTAAGACCCTTCTGTTAAAAATGAGATTATTAGAAATTACTGGATATGGTGGCTTTTCCTCCTCTAGGGTAATAAACATAAAAAGCAGTTGTGAGGAGAGATTTGTTACATTTGAGAGGTGTGTATGCATGTGTTAAAACTTGCACACTTAAAAATTGAAACCCTTTTCACAGTATACAAAAACAGTCAAACTTTTTTTTAAAAAGAGTGAAACCTTGTTAACAAAAACGTAGACCTTGCTTGTTGAGGATCAGCAGAAATAATGCCTTGAAATATGTAGCAGATTTCTTAAATTAAAAAATAAATAAACTGAAACAAATGAAGGAAGACTAACTTTGGAATGTGAATCTCTGCACCACTCTAGGGAAGAGAGAGGCTTGTTATCTAGCAAAATATGCAGCGCTACAGCACCTGATTTATTTGTGTGGGCACCAGTTGCTCCTTTACCTGCATGGGAATCAAGCTTGTTCTTCCTCAGCTTGTCAGCTTTTGCTGCTGGGATAGGTGTGGGACGTAGATAAGACACTTAGAAATCTCATATTAATAATCAAGAGGTGTATGGACAGGCACAAAGAAGTCATCCTATCATCTGATAACCAAAGTAGAAGAAATAATAAAAAAAAAATTTATTTCCCCAGTCATAGGTCTAGGAGGAATCTGGAAATCTTGTTTCCCTCTTTTCCCACCCTTCTTGTCCAGCTCTGTTTCCTGTCGGTGGGCTGTGCATGGGTTGAGCATGTTTTGTAGCTGATCTCCCACTTGTAGGGAAACAAACTGTGCAGAAATCTTTCTTGGTCTTCTCTCATCCCTTTCTTAACATTTCACCCCCCCCAGCAATGCAAGAGGAGGCTTTAAAACTGGTTCTACTGGCTCTGGAAGATGGATCTGCTCTGTCACGAAAGGTCTTGGTTCTCTTTGTGGTTCAGAGGCTGGAGCCACGATTTCCTCAGGCTTCTAAGACTAGCATTGGGCATGTTGTCCAGCTTCTTTACAGAGCCTCCTGCTTCAAGGTATGGAGAAGATTCTGCTTGGAGATACCACAGTGCCATTGAAACTATTCTTTTTCACTTAAAATTTTCATTGTCCTGTAACATTAAATGTCCCTAAAAATATGTGTGGTTATAGAAAATATTTCTCATTAAGTCCCACGCGTGTTCGGAGAGTTCTTTGTTGTAGCCCTATGATGTCAGTGTAGGCTGAAATGGTGACTTTCAAACTGTAAAGCTGGGATTTGGCTCTGTCCGGGTTTCATAGATGCACCACAACAAATCATGTTTGTAAGCGTAAGCCAACATAACTTATCTCTGTAGAAGAGGCTTAAAGCTGGAAAATACCTGGTTCTGGTAATTGAGCGGTGGTATGGTTAGAAACAAAGAAGTGTGAGGCTTTGGGTTATCAAGAGTTGCATAAAGGTCTTAAGCTGCTTATTGTACTTTACATTATTAATGGTCCATTCCTAGGTGCTCGTCTTAAGTGTTCACTTTTGCTAAATGAGGAGAAAAATGTTTTGTTGCAGCTGATTACCCTTAAACAAAATTCTGCAATACAAACAAAATATCTTGATTGTAGAAGTAAGGTGTGGATGAAGTAAAGTTGAGGGTGACGCTTCCACCAAGTATCTGGATCAGAGTCTGGGTAAATTGTGCTTGGTGTCTATTTTAAAGAGGTTCCACTTATGAAAAGTATGTTATTTTAGTGGGAGCTAGTGTTCACTGAGTAGTAGCATAGTTCAGTTGCTGAGTGAAGATTTCACTTGTCTTGATGTTTACATAATCTCTGGTTTATTCTGCTTAATTGCATTTGGCTCGTTTCTCCCCACTAGGTGACAAAGCGAGATGAGGATTCCTCTCTGATGCAGCTGAAGGAGGAATTCCGGACTTACGAAGCTCTGAGAAGGGAACACGATTCTCAGATAGTTCAAATAGCTATGGAGGCAGGTTTGCGCATTGCACCCGATCAGTGGTCCTCGCTGCTGTATGGAGACCAGTCTCACAAATCTCACATGCAGTCCATCATTGACAAGGTAAAGCCACCTAAAATCAACCCAGTCTATCTTGTTTGCAACTGTAGTAGGTGTAAATGCTTGTAACATGAATTTACAAATTGTGTCCATGTGTACTCACCCATTTATCACTGGCCATTTTATTTCAAAGCTATTACAGGCCAAATAATATGTATTTGTAACCTTATGCATCTTGTTCCCTCTACCATCCTGCTGTCTCTACTTTTCTACACTTTCTGCAGATGGGAAGGCTCAAAGTTTAGCTACACAGTTGGGATGTGTCCTTTCTGAACAGCTGATAACTGCCTGTGCAGTAACAGAGGTTAATGGTTTCTGTTTCCAGGCAGGAAGTTAGTGTGTAAGCTGAAAGAAAGTCAGTCCCTTAGTCTGTACCTGAAGAAGGGCAGACACATGGAAGCACATTTCTTAAATAAAATGACTTGACCTCTGGAAATGCCCATATCTGTTTTTATTTAGAGAAACTGTAGGATAAATGGGCTTTCAAATTAGGGGACTCGCACAGAAGTGCCTACATTAGGTGGCAAGAACTGAACCTTGCTGAATGGTTACAAAAGCTGTGCAACAATTGCTTTGACTGCCGTGCAGGAGGATTCGCTTCGAGATTAGTTTGCTCTGAATTTATGCTTTGCCCAACCTTTTCAGGTGTCCTGACAGACATCTTCTGAAGGATCTAGGTAGAGTTAAAGGATGTTAATACTGAATTGTGCCATGTTAATAAAAGGAACATCACTAGCTATGTTTGTCCTTCAGCTGTCTTGCTCTTTATGGTCTGCTGTGCTCAGTTTAAAGCAGGCTGCAAACCTGTTTGGGGATTGGAGATACCTGGACTGTTAAGGTGGGTGAAATGGACTTGTGAGGAAAACCAACCAACCAACAACAACCAAAAAAAGGGGGGGAAAAAAAACCAAACCACCACCACATAAACAAAATACTTCTGTAAGACAGCTCTTGTGAGCTTGTGGAGCAACCTTCAGAAATAGTGAAGATTACCTGTAGAAAGTTAATTATTATAATTTTTTTAAGTTGCAGACCCCAGCCTCGTTTGCACAGAGTGTTCAGGAATTAACTATTGCTCTTCAGAGGACTGGAGATCCAGCAAACCTGAATCGTCTTCGGCCTCATCTAGAGCTCCTGGCAAATATTGATCCCAGTCCAGGTAAGTCTAGGTGCTTTATAAAAACCTTTATCTTACAGTTTAGCAAGAAGAGCTTAACACAGTTAAATGTTTGAAAGCTGTTCATCAAGTGCAAGGAAACTTCCTCTAACTCAAGATTTTTGAATAGTATTCATAACCAGCCTGGGAACAGCAGTAATCTGTGTGAGGAACTGAATTGTCTGATGCTAAAATAGATTCCAGAGTATGGCAGGAATAACTTCATCACCTCTTTGAAGAGACAGCTTCCTTGTTTGGCATCTCTGGGTGAGCATGGATGAGGATGTTGAATACGTATAATTCTGTCAGACTCCATGGTGAATACTTGATGTTGGGCAATGCAACTGGGGAGTGGCAACAGTCTTAACTTCCTCTTTTTGCCCTTTTTTTAGTACACATGCTGCTATTTTAAACCTTATTGGCAAAGCAAACTAAACATTGACAGAACCACTGTCTGTGCATAATGCAGAGCATTATCTGTCACTCTGAGAGAGCATTTTCTCTCCAATTCTTTTCAAGACCAGAGCAGATACATTAATGAAGTTATTAACCTGGTGTTTTCTTGAAGACTTTCCTTAGTTTGTAAACAAACTATCTAAAAATTGTGTATCTTTTTCTTTGTTGTAGGTATTCTATGTATTAGTTGTTGATCTGAGGTCTGTAGACCACAGACACTGCATTCAGAAGACCGTTAGAGGCAGCTTAAAATCATGGCATCTTCTGTGTAAACAATTTTTGATTCCAAGGTAGAATTTTGATAGGCTGAATAGACAGAATATGGGCAAAAATCATTCTTGGACAAAAAAAAAAGTTATCCTAGGAAATGTATTATTTCTCTTGTTAGCAAATGTCCTTCTGCAAAGGTGTGGGAGATGATCTGGGAAGAGGAAGTTAGTTGGAAAAACTGTAACTGGGAAGTAACATCTAAACTGTTGACAGGGTAGAGAAAGGTGGAAATTGATGGGAAAAGTCAGCAACACTGTGAGGGTGGGGAAGAGAGGAGACAGAACAGAGAGTGCTGTGGCTGAAGTTCTCTTTTTAATACCCATTAGCATTTGTAAAATCAGTATTAGTATCAACATAGTGTGAATTTTTAAACTATGACTTCAGGAGATGAAAAGTTGTAGTTTTTAGTTTCTATTTTTTTAAAGAAACAACCTGGCCTTTCAGATGAGGGCCAGTGGTACTTCACTGTGAAAGGAGGTCTGCTTTCTTTTCAAGTCTTCATACTGTAGCAAGTGAGGGACAAAACTGTGTTTACTTCAGATTTGTTAGATTTGTTAACCAAAGACTGGTTTGGAAGGCAGAGTCACCAATAGCCTCACTTGGTTTCAGTGAGTCTGATCATGGTATTTCTCTTCTGTGCTGTTGATTTGCTTTCCCCGCCCTTCTATAGGTATGTTGAAGTTCCTCTGGAACAGTTTAGTCCATGTGAGAGGAATAGCATGTAATTGTGCTGAAGACCTTGCAAGGCACTCTCGTTTGTAGGCATGCGGTAGGAGTGTCATCTGCTGGAACAGACTGAACGACTAGAAAAGTAATTTAGCTACAAAGAACAAGTGCCCCTATAGAATTAGGACTGCGCAATTTATTCACACTGTTGTACATTAGGTAGTGGTCTGATATGTAGATTGGCCTTGTGATGTTTTTCCATGTGAGAGGCACCAGTTTCTGCTGCTGTTCAGTGGCTGTGTGATCTAGGCTCATGATGATGGTATTTGTACAGAATGTTTTTACAGAAGGAAGTCAGAGTGTGAAGATTTTCAGCCTGATTTTTTTTTTTCCTTACGTGCAGAATTTGTGCAATGTATTTACTCTGGAGTTCTTGTGGAATATGAAAGTTTTGGTAAAATGAAATAATGTGACGTGCTAATAATAGTCATGGTGGCTCCTTTGGTATTTTGTGCGGTTCAATCTTGAGTCTACAGGTAGCTTTACTCTTTAAGTGGTATGTATCCCTGAATTAAGGTGCTCAATGCTTTTTTTTTATCCAGTGACACATGTTTCCAGGGATAAAATCTTTTTTAGTTTTCTAGTGAGGTTTTGTGATACTGATGGTTTCTTTGTATCTTGTTTTGGAAAGTCCTTCTGATGTTGGTGTTTGGTTTTTTTTTTTTTCTCTTTTATTTTCTGTTTGCTGTCTATGCAATAGATGCTCCACCTCCAACATGGGAACAACTGGAAAATGGACTAGTTGCTGTGAGGACTGTGGTTCATGGCTTAGTGGATTATATCCAGAATCACAGCAAGAAGGGAACAGATCAGCAACAGGTAAAAGCTAAATTATTTAGGAAATGCTTAACCCAAAATTTAATTTGCTGTATCTAGTAGTAGAGTTTTACTAACATAATCTGGGTATTTGATTTGATGAGTAGCTAACTAAAAATATTACCACTGCATCATATTTATTTAAAAATAAATAATCAAGAAAGGAAAAAAACCTAAGCAACACACACATGCTACCCTGATACCTACTGCATTAATTTTCATGGCTCACTAAGACAAAAAGAAAACGGTCTGACCCAGCCACAACCCTCCTGACCAGAGGGTGGGAACTGAAGCTGGAATGCCTCCAAGTGTGATCTGTAGGAATTTTCTTCGGTTCTTTTCCACATGATGTATTTCAGCCCAGTGGCTCTGTATTAATGAAACAATACTTCTCCCCGTGCTTAATTCAAGATTTTGCAAAGACTTCATATAAAGGTACTGTCCAGATTCCTGAAACAAAACTTTCTGTTTCAGAAATGAAATTGCTTTGCCAAATATATATCAATTAGGTTATCTCCTCATTATCATGTCACATGTTCTTTGATCTCATTTCATTGTATAGCTAAGTTGATGTAAATTCTAGCTGCTGCTGAAAGACAGAGCTGCCTGTCACACATTCTCACTCCCTCCCTTGCTTTGGCACTTGTCCTCTTGGAGAGCTGGTTCGGGGAGCTGAACTAGCAGAGAGATTATCTTCTGCCAAAAAAAAAAAAAAAGGCAAAATTCAAGTGAATTATTTCTGCTGGTTTACCTTTTTACATTCAAAGGCATGCCTAAGGAGCCCTGCTACCAGGCAAAGGAAAAGCAGTAGGAATACACAAGTGGAAATCAGGGAGGGAAAAAACAGTGAGAGTTTGTTCTGGTGAGACCATCGCCTAGTCCTGGTACATGCTGTCCCGCTTGGAAGGGAACCCAGAGCCTCCCAAGTGGGAAAGGGGACATCTGCTTAGTACTGGGCGGAGTTTTGCTGGTTGACAGCAGTGACCAGAAGAAGGCTGTGCAGCTCATGTACACCCTAAACCTGTTTTTTTTTCACTGCTGTAGACTGGGGGGGAATCTGTTTTTAGGTGGATTCTTACAGAGTCATGTCTTTTGAATGAGTTTCTCAGAAAGCAGGAGTTTACTTTCACAGACCTTTCCCTCAGCAGGATCTCAAAGTATTTCTGCCTCTGATTTAATTCTGCCATAAAATATGTAGGAACTTAAATGTGTTTGAGACCACCTCTGGCCTTCTGTCAGGATTTATTTAGAGAGACTGTCAAATGGGTGTACCCGTGGACAGCAAGATTGCAGTAAGTTGTTTCTTAGGAAATTTAAAAATACAGAAGAAGTAGGATCGCATCCTCAGCTACTGACAGAAATAGTTATTGTACATAGTGAAGAGATTTTTTTGACCCAAAGGGCTGTAAAAGGGACTGTGATGAAATCTTAACTTTCACGGAGATCAAAGGAGTAGTGACGTGCCTTTTTAAGGCAGAATACTGCTCCAGTCATTCACTTCCCCATGCAATGCTACAGGCTTGGGGAAGTGTGGCTGCAAAACTGTCTGGTAGAAAAGGACCTGGGGGTTCTAATTGACAAGCAGCTGAACATGAGCCAGCAGTGTGCCCAGGTGACCAAGAAAGCAAATGGCATCCTGGCCTGTATCAGAAATGGTGTGACCAGCAGAAGTAGGAAGGTGACTGTCCTCCTATACTCAGCACTGGTGAGGCCTCACCTGGAGTACTGTGTCAAGTTCTGGGCACCTCAGTACAAGAGATAACATGCTGGAACGATTGCAGGGGAGGGCAACGAAGCTGGTGAGGGGCCTGGAAAATAAATCTTATGAAGAGCAACTGAAGGAGCTGGGACTGTTTAGTTTGAGGAAGAGGAGGCTGAGGGGAGACCTTATCACTCTCCACAGCTGCTTAAAAGGACATTGTAGAGGGGTTGGTGTTGGTCTCTTCTCACAGGTAGTTAGCTATAGAACAAGAGGGAATGGATTCAAGCTGCAACAGTGTAGATTTAGACTGGGCATTAGGGAAAAATTTTTCGCAAAAAGAGTAGTCAGACGTTAGAATAGACTGCCCAGGGAGGTGGTTGAGTCACCATCCCTGGATGTGTTTAAGGGTCATTTGGATGTTTTGTTGGGGGATATGGTGTAGGGGAGAACTTTAGTAGAGTAGGGCTGATGGTTGGACTTGATGATCCCAAGGGGCTTTTCCAACCTGAGTGATTCTAGGATGATTTTTATGATTTCACATTAGGTACTTCTGGAATATTTAAACTGAAGGAATTATCAAAAAAGATCAGGCATTTAAGAAGAGGATATGTTCAGCTCTTGCTTAAGTGCAGTTATATTCAGGTATCTCACCCAGTTTCTTTAACCTTGCCAGCCTCCTCAGCACAGCAAGTACAAGACTTACATGTGCCGAGACATGAAGCAGAGAGGAGGATGCCCTCGAGGGGCCAGCTGCACCTTTGCACATTCACAGGAGGAGCTAGAAAAGTAAGTGTGCCTCTTACGGTTGAAATCAGTCCAATCTCTGTTTCATCTTATCCGTAAGAGTTATTTATCATATCAAGGAATGGGGAGAGGAGGAATAACTTGTCTGTTATGTTAACAAGAAATAATGGGAAAAGCTTTTAACAGTCATCTCAAGTTTTGGAACTGTTCATTCTTAAATACAGGATGTTTTTTGTTCAGCAGTATTGCAGCTCTGAAAGTCTGTTACTTGAGGTTTTTGAGGTGGGCTTTTTCTTATTAAGTGTGACTAAGCGTGCTCTTTGACTACACCCATTATGGTTATTTATTTGTGTGAACTTCTCATCCTGCATTGATATTTGCAGTTTTCATCAGATAGGGGTCCTCCTGCTCTCCTGTGCTGCTAGGCCTATCCAGAGAGCTAAAACCAAGCATCACAATTTTTCTTTCTACCACATTTGTTCTTTGCAACTTCTTGGCAGTTTGCATGTGCTGTTACCTTAAAGTGGTTATAGCTGTTACTTAAAACTGGTGATCATATGAAGTTTGAAGTAAATAAGCTACATTGATCACAGGTTTAGAGGGGCCACCACTATCCAAAAGCAAGCCGCTGCCATTCTGAAGGTTGTTCTAATTTTGGGGGGACTAAAATAATTCACAAGAAAAAATGTTGGGGTTTTTTTGTTTGGTTGTTTTTTGTTTGGTTGGTTTTTTTTTTGGGTTTTGGAGGGTTTTTTTTTTGGTTGGGATTTTTGGAAGGGGTTTTTGTTAGTTTGTTTGTGGTTTGGTTTTTTGTTTGTTTGTTTGTTTGTTTGTTTGTTTGGATTTTTTTTGTTGTTGTTGGGATTTTCGGACTTGGAAATGGTACGCTGTCTTTTTGGTGGTTGTTTTTCCTTAATCTAAAACCTGAAGCATTAATATGGCAGTTCATTGGCTGTATGGCCTGCACACAGTGCAAAACAGGAAAGGGAAAAAAGAGCAGACCATGTGGTGTTAGGATGACAAAGGCAGTTATTCAAATGAACAGAGAATAGGACTTTGATACTTGTGTTCTGCTGAAACAGTTGGGGTTTTTCCTTTTTTGTCATGGTATTAAGAAAACTGAGATTGGTCTTGATGGTTTGGATGGTTAAAAAGGGTGCTGATTCAGTATTAGTAACTTTGAATTAGATGTATGTAGCAAGGAAGACTGTCAGCTTTGCAGCTAAGGGAGGCCCGTTTTATCTGGACTGATTTGTATGCCTTAATAATGTTCTGAGGTGAAGTGAATGCTTGCTCTGTTTCAGGTCGCAGCGATTTCTGTAGGTGGTTGTGGAACTTTGAGTTCTGATTCTTCCTCGTGTATTTTTTCTTTGCTTAATTCCTTTGAGTAGATACTGCATTAGCATTCCTCCTGTTAGAAACATTTAGTCTAGTATGAATAGTAGGTGTTGCTGTTGCTCTGTAGTTCTGTATTTCTACGTAGAGCTTTAAGTTTGCAGGAGGGTTATGGGAAAGTGTGTGGTAATGCCATAGATAGCAAATTACAATCTAGACTTGCTTAAACAACGGCTGATTTCCTCTCTTGGTAAGGGACAAAGCAAGCTCCAGCATGCATAGTCAAACTTTAACTTATTTGGGTTATTTTTGTGTCCTGCACATGTGGACACTGGTTTGTGTATTGTGTGGGATGCCACAGTAAAATCTGCAAGTTCAGCCTGGGGAGCTCCCTTCCACTCAACTCTGTGTGTCCAGCTGACTTGCATGGCTGACCTGAGATGCCAGAACAACTTGTGAGGAGCAGATGTTTAGAAAACTGTAGGCTGTCCTTACTCAAGTGCTTCTGCTGTGCTGATAGACTGGTTTGTTTACAGTCTTTCAAGGCATTCTGAGTGATTCCCACTGTCAACACTATGTAGCTTGAATTTATAGTTTGTGGGTAAATCTAGCCAGAAAATTGGGGCATTGATGAAGAGCTGGGAAGGTGGCTAGAAGATAGGCAATGAACTCTTAAAAATGAACAGCTCAAATCTGTGTGGCAAGACTACAGTTTGTCTTGTTCTATACTTGGTCACATCTGAAAAACAAAATAACAAAACCCCACAAAAACAAACCCCTTTTTGTCTCGCCTGTGTGGATGTTTATGTTCGCCCATGTGCACAGCATTAATACTATCTGAAGATTCAGTAAGAGGAGATAACTGCCTCCTTTTTTAATCTTCTACAGTAATGTGCGTACCTTCCTAGTTGTGTTACCATCTCTCTTTGCTTGTTAGATAAGATTTGAAAGAGTTGGCTTCAACCCTTTGAAACCTTCCAGAATAAGAAATGGCCTCTTACTCCACAGTATAAACAGCAGGAGCACCCAGGCATACGAATGCGCCCTCCCACTTGCCTTCTGGTATCTGAGCTAATGGCAGGATGTTTAGTGGAGGACCTTCAACTCTGGAATTTGCTCTCTTCATTGGTTCAGTACCATCTGTCTGCTGATTTTTGTGGAACGTTAGTTAAAAGGCTCGTGTTTGTTCAGCCATGCCAGAGGCGGTTAAATTTTTGGAATTGCAGTGTGTGCAATCACTTATTTTATTGAACAAGGCAAATGCTGTAACCTGCAAATTGATGTAGAAACACAGATCTTTACAAACTGTGCTTTAAAAATTGCCACGCGGCAATATAGCCTTGATTTAGCTTATTGCTGGACAAATGGTGCAAAAGGGAATCTGTTCATCCTTCGTTGCTTTTATTTTCTACTATTAGATTCTTCTCTGAACAAAATACACTCGTATAGTTGGTGATTCTTACTCTGAAGCTTCTGTTGTTACAGGTAGTATGTTATGGGATGATTGGTTTTGTTTTTTTTCTGTACAGTTGAAATGTACAGGAAGTAAGACTTTTAAACTTGCTGTGTGAAGTTTAGTTGTGAATTCTGGATACACTTGTCATTAAAAAAAAATCTCTTCTTTTTCTTCTGATTGGAACTGCTATTAACAGCTCAAATAGCAGTGAAGTTACAGTCTAACAGATATTTGTAATAAACTTCTCACAAGCCTTTAGGAAACGTGAATTAAAACTTGAAGCTTTTGGTAAAATCTGTGTTTAAGAAAAATCTTGAGAATACGACTCCTTTTTAAATTTCGATGTATCATTTATTTTTCCGAAGATTCCGTAAAATGAACAAACGTCTGGTTCCCAGAAGACCCCTGAGTGCTTCCCTGGGCCAGCTAAATGAGGTGGGCCTGCCTTCAGCAGCTATCCTCTCGGAGGAAGGGGGAGTGGACTTGCCCAGTAGGAAAACTTCTGCTCTGCCAAATGGAATTGTGTCAACAGGCAGCACGGTGACGCAACTTATTTCTCGAGGGACTGACTCCAGTTACGAAACTGCTCTGAAGCCAGGGAAGATGGACCATCTGAGTAGCAGTGCCCCTGGATCCCCTCCTGACTTGTACGGGTCTTCCTAACCGTTGTTCAAAGTTACATGTGTGTAAATGTGCAGTAGAAACAAAGCAAACCCATTCTCTAGAAAAAAACAGAGCAGTTTTTGGGGGGTTGGTTTTATTTGGTTGGGTTTTTTGTAAGTGATTAGAGTAGAAAACTAAAGTTAAAACTCTAAACTGCTTTACTTCCCCGTTAAATCTTAATTAGAGAAGGTGATGTAGACTTTCAGAAGGTAGAAGATACACAAAGAACAGTGTTTCCAAGTGCAGTGTGCTCTACCAGGCCTTAATGAACAGTGACATCCTTCTGCTTTTTAGGCTGGAATCTGTCCCCAAGAGCTCTATTTCTGCCTTACCAGTGAACCCTCATCCTGTGCCTGCTCGGGCACCAACAGATCTGCCTTCAGTGTCTGTCACTAAGCAGTTGCAGATTGTACCACGAGGTTCTCAGTTGTATAATGCTCAGCAAGCAGATATGTTTTATCAAGATCCTAGAGGAGCTGCCCCACCATTTGAGCCAGCGCCCTACCAACAAGGTAATTTTGAGACTAAACTCTTACCTTTCCTCTTCATACTGATTTAATTCTTTCTTCCCACTTTGGTGTTTAAGCCACTAAGTTGGAGTTTACTTGCATATCCCATGGACTATAGGAACTAATGTGGTGAAGGCATACAGAAATGGAAGTTGGGAGGCTTTTTATGCTTGACTGTGAAATTTAATGCCAGTGAAAACAGGTTTCTATCCATCCACTGTAGCAAAGCCTGCAGTTTTTCCCAGCTGGGCTAGACTGGGGATTTGGTAAACCTTAATTCACTTTTGCTCGGGGAAAATGGAAATAAATCTTAACCAGCAGAGGGGTTTATGCTCAAGGAGTGGGAGTACTTGGTTCTTAATGAAAAGTGTATGGGCATTTCAGAAACATCTGCACGTGCATACGATGGCCAGACACAAAAAGTAGAGGAGGGCTGGACACAAAAAAGAAAACATAAAAAAGGAACTAAGATAGGAAAAGTTCAATGAAGAGACAAGGTGGGAGAAAGTTAATATTGAAGGGGATTAAAAATTATGGCTATGACAAAAAAACCATTCCCTGTCATAATTTTACGCAATGTAAGACTGGAGAGAGAAATGACATAAAGTGAACAGGAAAGAAAAATAAGGAATGAAAGACCAAAGAAGAAAAAGTCCTAGAAAGGAAAGGGGCGGGGAAGGGACATGACCACTTCTAAAAAAATTGTAGTTAATTTTGAAGGAAAACGAGCTCACATTTGATTGTGTGCAAATTAAGATCTGAGCTGTCCACACATTAGTGATGTGCATGCATTTATGCATATTTTTTAATTATCCAGAGATCCCAGATCGATTACTAAAATCTTCACTTAACTGGGAGGTCTGGTCTTCAAATTCTGTCTTTGGTGATTCACAATATTGAAATTTTCTTCTACTGTTCAAGACGTAGGACAAATATTTAGGTAACTTGAAATTCTAATTAATCCAAGTTTCTTTACACAAGTGCAGTGGCTGTGATATGTTGGGATAAATCACATTTACTTTTTAGGTCTTGTCTAGATAAAAGCATTTGTATCAATCTGCACAGACAATCTAGTGAATTATTTCTATTTTGTGTGTTAGCAGGACTTCTGGGGCACCTGTGGTGGGCTCAGTCTCACCACCTCTTCTCCAGCTACTGTAACATTTACACCTTGCCAGTCTCTAATTTATATAATTAAACTGTGTCACTCGAGCTTTGGATCAACTTCTGTTTCTTCATAGTTTAACTACAGTTAATTTTTGAGTAGAAGCACCGGTTAGTGAGGAGGAAAACCAACAAATGTGAACTAATTTACAACATTCTCTTCATGAGAGGCCATTGGAGAGCTATGAAGATGATGAAGGGACTGAACATCTCTTTTATGAGGAAAGGCTGAGAGCCCTGGGGCTATTTAACCTGGAGAAGACTGAGAGGGGATCTTATTAATGCTTAACAAATATCTGAAGGGTGGGTGTCAAGTAGAAGGAGCCAGTCTCAGTGGTGGCCTGTGATGAGAGGTAATGGTAGCAATGTGAAACACAGAAGTTCCACCTCAACATGAAGAGAAACCTCTTGGCTATGAGAGTGACACAGCATTGGAACAGGCTACCCAGAGAGGTTGTGGGGTCATCTTCTCTACAGAGACTTTCAAGACCTGCCTGGATCTGTTCCTGTGTGACCTGCCCTGGGTATTCCTGTGTTGGCAGAGGTGTTGGACTTGATGATCTCCAGAGGTCCCTACCATTCTATGATAGTTGTAGACTGAAGTATTTGAAGCAATTCATTTTTGTGGATAGTTGTGATAATCAGCTTTGTGTATCTTACTTGTGCTTTGTTTCTGTTTTGATTTTGTTTTTTTGTTTGTTTTTTTTTTTTTACTCTTGTGGTGCTTCAGGAGTTTACTATCCCACACAGTCCATGTCTCGCTTCGTCCGACCTCCTCCATCAGCTCCTGAACCTGGTCCACCTTATTTAGATCATTACCCACCCTACCTTCAGGATCGTGTGGTGAGCCCACAGTACACACAGCCACAGCAGTATCCTCCTATGGGACAACCCATCTACCCAGCGCACTACGACAGCCGTCGCATCTACCCCCCTGTCCAGCCCTATCAGCGAGAGGAGATTGTTCGAGGAAGCCCTGTACCCATTGAAATTCCACAAGCAGCTGTACCTTCCTATGTACCTGAATCCAGAGACAGATACCAGCAAACAGAGGGCTATTGCCCAGTGGCTCCGCATCTCGGACAGATCAGACCTTCATGCCACAGGGTATGGTTTTTATATTGCATTTTTGGTAGATGTTTGAGAGAGAAGGTATCAACTACTTGAGAAGTTGGCTATTTTTGCAGTAAGGTACTGGGTTTTGTGAGGAGTTAAAAGTTCAAACTTTGAGAAGGGATACATTTGACAAAGCTGGTAAAAAACTGGAAGGCAGTTACTGGTCAACTGGTCAAGTAGAAGAGCAGGCTGCTACTTAGTGCTTGAAGTAGACAAGCATTGTAATTCATTTTGGAAGCCTGATATCGCCCTGACTTCTCCAACAAAGGTTAGGCTGGAGAGGGCCACTCTTTCTAGAGGGGATTAAATCCTGTGTGTACAAAAGGTCATGTCTGCATTGTACTGCCCATCTGTGGCTCACCATCTTGGTGCCTAAAGAAAGGAATATGCAAAGATACTTTCCTTGATAAAGGAACTAAGAATTCTGTTCTTACAAATTTTCTCTACTTTAGGATTGTAAGCTGGAGTGTCTTCCTAGTAGAAGTGCTTTGGTAAATCACCAGCTGGAATTGAGCCCTGTAGAACAGTTGGACTTGCGTGTCTGTCATTCAGGGTAAAGGCTCAGAGTCCTATTACTGAGTCCAGAAAGCAATTCTAACATTGCTTATTGATTTGTCAGTTTTGACTTTGATGTGTTTGTGCGATGTTTAATTCTACTGTAAAATGAATGACAAATGCAAGGTGTTGGCAACTGGATTATGATCTGTGGAGTTCTACTGTTTTTCCTTATATGATTGAAATGGGGCCTTGCCATGCTGGAATGTGTTGCCATGGAAACTTTGCCAAGCTGGGACATGGAATCATGTTGAGCTACCTGTGCATTTAAAAATTAGTAGTTTTAAAGTTGGAAACACGGGGTTACTTGAGGATCTAATCATTTTTAGGGAAAAAAACATTTCCTGTCTTTGGAGTGTCTTGAACTAATGCTCTGACCATTGTAGGAACATAAATTTCTATATTAAATACGAAAGTTGACAAATAGACTTGAACAAAGTAATGGTTATTATTTGCTACTGTAATGATACTTTATTTGGGGGGGTGGGTTGTTTGCTTGGTTCTTTTTGTTTGGGTTTTTCTTTCCTTGCAGTATATTGTTGCCATATTTTGTTTCTGTAAACAGCTTTTTCAAAATTACTAGTTTTGTGCACACACATTTCTGCCTTCATTTCAGCCTCATCCCAGTCTAGATGAACTTCACCGGCGAAGAAAAGAGATCATGGCCCAGCTAGAAGAGAGGAAGGTGATTTCTCCACCTCCTTTTGCACCATCGCCAACTTTGCCTCATCCTTTTCATTCAGAGGAGGTAAGCATATTTGGACAAAGATTTGACTTACTGACATATTTAGAAAATATTTTTGAGTTTATGTGCTGATCGGTGAAGACAAGAAAAAAATTAGAACATTGCAGTGTTGGCAGGTGTTGGGGGAGGTAGATATTGTGGCTCAAGTGGGAAGCTCTTAAAGTGTGGTCACAAGTCTCAGTTGGCGGTTGACTCTGATCTACCACTGATCCTAAGATGTCTGCTTTTGGTGCAGGTTGTTTCTTTGATTGTTTGGGTTTTTTTAACCAAGGTCCAAGTATCACTTTAATACTAGCCAAGTGAATGGTGAGCACTGGGAGTGTAGCCAGGTGAGCACTGGGAGCGTAGCCAGGTGATCAGAATTTCACACATTTTGTGCTTGCTGCAGCCCAATTCTAAATGGTGATGTATCAGATGGAAAACACCACCAAGATTATTTTTAAGTTCACTGCTGTTGAACTACATTGTTGTGGCTGTGAAGCTGCTTCTTCCCTTCACTTACAGAACCAGATTTTTGTTTTTGTACAGTACTTGGATGAAGACCTGAAGGTAGCTGGGAAATACAAAGGAAATGACTACAGCCAGTACTCTCCCTGGTCCTGTGACACCATCGGCTCCTACATTGGAACCAAAGACGCAAAACCCAAAGATGTTGTGGCAGCAAGGAGTGTGGAGATGGCGGTATGTAGGGGTTAGGGGAACACACAAGACAAGGTGGCACTTCTTTAGGTTGGGAGGGACTCTTCCATTTGTTTCCATGGTGATGACAGCATTTGTATTTAAGCTAGAACATGTGATACAGTCAAAGAATATACCTGCAATGTGCAGAGTTTATGGACAGTCCTACATCTGTGTGGCTGTTCTAAAATAGTGGCTATAGATGCAGGCTAACAGCTCTGCTCTGGAGCCATGGGTAGCAAGAGACACTTTACCCTGATTCCTTACACTTACTTAAAATCCAGAAAATCACCCTCTACTGGCAGCTTATTAAACATGTCCAGCTGGTGTGTCCTGTACGACTTTCTGTCAGAGGGTGATGGAGCTTATCTTTGTGCAGTTAGCTCCTTTTAAGGTGATGGTCACTGCTGTTAACAATGTAATTAGTTTTTACTTGAAGGACTCTTCTGATTTATGACTGCAAGAATACCCAAAACTTGCATGAAGCTTTTGAGAGCAATGTAATCATAATATTAGGCCAGTTCTTTTGAGGGCAATTTCTAATTCTTTGCTGTGCTTATTGAGTCCTTCACTGGAGCCATGGGTGTCTTGGCAATTTTGTGCTGCTGCATTTTTGCTAGGTCGGTGTTGCAAAAGAAGGGGCTGCTAGTGTGTCATTAGTAGGAGCTGTGAATGTAGAAGAGAAGAAACAGGATTCTGGAATACTACCACTATTCTGTGTTTTCCTAACGTTTAAGCATCACTCAACAGCAAGAAGTAGGCTGGTAGCTCATGGAAGTAGACATGTCTTCAAGAAAAAGGACTGTTTAGTCTGAGGAACTATGTTACAGAAATGTATCTGGTTTTCTCCTTCACCTCCCATCTGCAAAATTGTTTATATATTGTCACTGTCATGGTGACCTTTCCTTAGCCAGGAAGAGGAAGATTCTCTCCAGAATGTATTGTTTTGTGGACAGGTGCTCACCTGTTGCAGCCACTTCACTAGATCATAGGCTTTTCCTCTCTTGCTTCTCTTTGCCTGCAAGCAAACTTCCCTGCTTCATCTCTGCCTTATTGGAATTAAATGTGTCTGGTTTCTGCCCACTGAATTTTTTTCCTGTGAGACCTCAGAGGCACCGTGTGAATTTGGAACAAAAAGGAGGCTTTCTTCTGGGGTGGGAGACAGTGAGGTATTTCATCTGTAGCTTTGAGGTTTTTCGATGTCCTTTTGCTCTCTGTCCTACACAGTGTGTATGCCTTGGGTCATAATGATCTCAAGTTTGACCTGGGGAAGTACTGAGGTTACACAGAGTTGGTTTATTGCTATCCACGTAACAAACTGGAACTCAATTAAGAGTATACTCAATTAAGTAATGGGGTTCTGGAGAAGCAGCCTTTTTCTTTGTTAAGCAAAACGTTTTTCTGTCCCAGAGTTAAACTTCAGACAAGCAGTTAGGATCTCTGCTGCTCTTCAGTTTTTCTCTCCTCACAGGAATAAAAGTCTCAGACCTTCACTGCAGATACCAAGTGAATTAATTCTTCCTTTTTATTGTTCATAAGAGACTCCTTTTTTTTTAAGGATAAGAATATCATCTGAGAGTCCATAATGCTGGATTTTATGCAGATGGCATTGCAACTTTACTATAGATTCCTGCACACATACACACACACCCCCATTCAGTAAGTGGAAATACATTAAAATTGGTACTAGCACACTACAGACTTAAGATCAACTTTCCCCCACCCCAGAATTCCCAAGTAGATGTTGTTTAATGTCTCTTCCAATTTCAGCATGGTACATTTCTTGAGTTAACTCCAACTCAGTTGTGACTGCCATTTTCACTCTTTTATTCCTGCTGTATCTGTTCTCTTGTCTGTCCCTAGCTGAAAGCTTGAGAGTTCTACAGTTTTGGGCCATACTGAAGTTTTTAGCCTTTAGCCAGTCCTCTCTGTGTAGTAACCTTACTCAGCTTGTTCTTTTTTGCTACATACAGCTCTGTGCTACAGTTTTATTTCTTTAGAGAAGTCTTAACACGGTTTTGGCAATTCTTACTGCGTTACATTTCCTGGCAGCAAACAGAAAGCTTTCCCATTTAACTAAGGACTTTCCCTTTTTTTTGAGTCTGTTACCATTTTGTGTTTATCTGGCTGTGGTGATTATTGGTGAGTGTGTGTATTTTTGTTTTGTTGCTTCTGTGTTGAGGAAGTTTTAAAAATATTTTTAATTGTGAAAACACCCACTGATTTGTATTTTTGAGTAACTCCAGATGACTTTGCTCATAACTGGCCTAGCTTGACCTCAGGAAAAGCTTGTTAAAAACCTTGACTCTTCTAAGTCAGATTGATTTAGCAGAGTAAGTCAGTCTTGTTTACTGTGCACATCTTTTCTTTTGTGACCACTGGGCAAAGCTCTCTGAGTAGGGTGTTCATTTGCTGACCCGTTAAGGTGTTTGAATCCGAAGCCAAGTTAGAAACTAGAATGTTCAAACAATATTGCCACTTGATGAAAAATGTGCCTGAAAAGATGTGCTAGATATCTAAGTGCTGTATTGAATAATTTCTGGTTTGAGTCATCTGCAGACTGTTAGAATATAGAGAAATTTCTTTTGGACTTTGGAAGACTGTGTATCCCTCAGAGATGCCTACTGGCCTACTCTGACTTTTTTCCGGAGTCTTTTTTCTCTTCTGTCCCATTAGACTTTTTCTGTCTTAATGTGTTTTTTTTTTTTCTTTTCTGCTTTTCTTCTCTTGGGTTTGTACACAATTAATCATGCAGCTGCTTCACAGTCATGGTAGTAATGGTCATCTTAAGTTAGACCATTAAGCAGACCTCAGCTCTAACAGTGGAGTTATAAATGGAAGAATAGGACGATTAGTTGAAGGATGAAGGTAAGAGAGAATACAAGAGAGACTTACTCTACTGGGACTAGCTTTTGTTATGAAAGGAATGTGTTTTGTCCCTTTCTGACTAAGCTTTTGACAGCCTTTTCCATATCTTGTCTAGAATGTAGACAGTAAAGCCATGCGTGACCAGCGATTAGACATGCAGCGAAGAGCAGCAGAGACTGGTGATGATGACCTCATTCCATTCGGAGACCGACCAACTGTGTCGAGATTTGGCGCTATCTCTCGTACTTCAAAAGCGATGTACCAGAATTCTGGTCCCATGCAGGCCATGGCGGTTCAGGGAGCTACCACCAAATCAATCATTTCAGGTACAGTATGTGCTCTTAGGTTTTGCTGGCTGTTTAGAGCTACAGACTAGTAGAGGTTGAAGACAGCCTCTGTAGACTTGTTTGTTGTCTTAGAAATATAGCTGAGATGTTGTGACGCTAAAAATAACTCTAGATAAGGCTACACTGAGAAGCCTGAAGAATAAGGCTGCCACAGTTTCTTGCTCCGTGGACAGGTTTGTGCTCACGTTATGTGTTAGTGATTTGTTGCTGCTGTTTGGAATTTGTTCTGCTGGTCCCTCTGACAGGCGGCTTCTTTTAAATCTGTTGTAGTAGAATCCAGAAACTTAGGGCTTTTTCAAATACATAATGCAAACCCATCGTAACAAAGTACTGTACTTCATGGACAGTTGCTGCTGCAAGCTTAATGCAGCCATTGTTTTGTGTACTATTAGGCAAAGCAAATGAAGTAGGAATGGTTAATATTCTACAAATCTGTTTTCAAATCACATGTATAGTGTGGCTGTATAGCTTGCCCCAAAGGATGGCCTCTTTCTTGAGGTGCACTGAATAATATTAAAAAAAAACTTGGTTATGTCCCCCAAGCTTCTTCTAGATGTTTTGGGTTTTTTTTTCAGGAGTTAACTGCTAGAGGCAAAACTCAGTTGCTTAATTCAAGCAGTAACTTTTTAGGACTTTATCATCAGTAGAACTCTGTCTTCCCTGAAAGCTTAATTTTCAAGCTGGTGTTAACTGTCTCAGAACTATCAATCAACTCTTGAGTCTTTTACAAACTGGAGTGAAAAATACTTACTCTCATAGTGGCTGGAAGTATTTGGTTTTGTGTCCCTGACTCCCTCAGTGTCTTAAGCACTTTGCAAGCTCAGACTCTGGAAAGCTGTCCCACGTCTTGTTGGATGAGCAGGAAGAGTCATGCATTATGCACATAACACTAGTCATGCATACTATTTCTGTGTTCCTTTCAGAGGAAGAAATGTTAAACTTCCTCACTGTTAGAGGGCTGGCCTTTCTGGTTATTTTGCAACTTTTCTTCAGTCCTGTGTGTTGGCTGAACACACAGGATAAGGATTTGTTAAGGATAGCTTTTGAAGTAAAACATTGTGGTTTTCTTTCTGTTCACTGGCAGACTACAGTCCTTATGGAACTCACGGTGGCTGGGGAGGCTCTCCATATTCTCCTCATCAAAATATACCTTCTCAGGGACGTTTCAATGACAGGTAGGATTGCTGTTTTTGTCCTCTGTGCCAGCTGAGGACGGCTTTTTTTTTTTAAATCAGCTTATCTTTGCTTTTCTGATCCCGAAGGGAGAGGCTGTCCATGTCTGATGTAGCTGGTCACGGGAAGCAGTTGCCCTCAGCTGATCGAGAGCAGCAGCTGCGCATGGAGCTGCAGCAAGTAGACCATCAGATTAGCCAGCAGACACAAATGCGAGGACTAGAGGTTGGTACCAACATTTGGTAGAGTGACGAGGGGTGGTATGGAGAGAGATGAAGCTAGCAAAGCTGCTTTTCATGTGGATCTTTCTGTAACTGTAATGATAATCAGTAAAGGTACTTAATTCCATGATGCCAGGCATCAGGACCGTGGTACCAGTGTAAACCTCTCTGCTTAGCAGCAGAAATTTCCCTGCACTTCACGTGCAAATCAGCACCATACCTGAACCTGTAGTCTATGCTCATTCACATCTGCTTTCATTCACTCTCTCACTTACTCCCCCTCTCTGCTCATCTGCCTACTCAGAGGCAAACTTGTGGTGTAGATACCTGTTTTCTTGGCTTTACTGCCATTGAAATAGTCTGATGTTATGTACAGAAAGCTATGACCTTCATCTGTTTCATGTTTGGCTTTGTGTTGTACCTGTTTCTTCTGAAATAGTGCAAGCCCCAAGAGTCAGGAAAATAAAGATACTTAACTTGAATAATGAAAGCTCGATATTTTCTGTCTCCATGCTTAGAAGAAATGTAGTCACTTACCACATGAGGAAAGAAGGGAGTCTACATTTGTGAAGGAATTAACGAGCTGAGACCTTTGTATTCTGTGAGACACAGAAGGAGAACTGTTAAGGAACGGTGAAAGAATTGTTTTAGCAAAGCTTTAGTTACTTCTCTCCTAGCAAAAATTGGTAAATATTTACCAGAAAACTATTCTAGCTACTTCAGCAAGTATTCATACTAACATTTTCCCAGAAGGAATTGCTGGAAGCAGCGGATAGCAGCTTCTGCTGAAGCAGTAGCTACTGAAAGACATGTGTTACAGAGGAGGGTTATTGCAGATTAGTCCGAAGACCTCACAGTGTTTTAAGTCGCAGCAGCAGTTACAAGCAGTATGTGTATCTAAGTTACTTGAAACATTACTTGTGTTCTTGTGCTCTTGCTGGGGAACAAGAAGAGAAAATGTTTTAAATCTTGCATGTCTGCCTTTGCCATAATAGAAGAGTATTGGAAAGTTGCAAAACCTGTAAGTGGCCTGCCTCTCCTGATGCTTATTTTTGTGATTGTGTTAGTGTTAAATCCTATGCGGTTGAGTTTTGGGCCTTGATTTTACCATAATTTGAATTTGTCAGAACAAATCTGTTATTTTGAGTAATAACAGCTTTCTGTTGTGTCTCTTGTGTCCAAAGCTGCAAACAGATAACTTAAAATCTAAGCGGCTTTACTGATTTACCTGTTGCAAGGTTGTACAATTGCTTAATTCACTCAGAGCTTGAAGAACTAGATTATTTTGCTTTCTTAAATGAATGAGCATTTCTACTTGAAGACCAGCCAGATGTTTGGTTATGTGGAGTAGTAGATACTGTGTTTAAATGCAGAGCACAAACTTAAGGAACCAATTCCCAAGTATTAGCGCTTTTTGGAGCAGCTAATGTGGTTACTGCTTTTACTTGGCTGCTAGGAACTTGCAGCTTGTGCATGACTGTAATCGCCCCTTCTCTGTTCCTGTGCTTCCTAATCTTGGTCAGTAGAGCTATATACATCCACACCTCTCAAGAGATTTTAAATTATTTAGTAATAATTCTGGCTGATAAATTCTACTACTGTAAAATAAAGCATCATGTTTGCTTATCTGCTGTTAATCTTTTGTTCAACAAATAGCTCACAGAGAGCAGTGGTTTTGTTCAAGTTCTTAGTTTTGAGAAGGGAACAACATACGGGAAAAAGTCATGCAAATTTATTACACTAAAAGGTATTTAACACTGCTTGCTTAAAGTGTAAATACTTGTCTGAATGTAAAAATGTTTAAACTCAGATTGGAAATTACTTCAATTGGGACCTTGTTAAGCATGGAGAGAGGCAGCCTTGGTTTTGCACATAAGCAATACTGCAGAGTTATGGCCTAGAGCTCTTTCTGTGCTTAGTGTGTTGTGTGCTCAGTTGTGTATGTGCTTGGCTTTATGCATTTAGGCTGTTAGTAACAGGCTGCTGTTGCAGAGGGAGGCGACTACCCTGGCAGGCCAACCACAGCCCCCACCCCCACCTCCCAAGTGGCCTGGGATGATCTCAAGTGAGCAGCTGAGCTTGGAGCTACACCAGGTGGAAAGGGAAATTGGGAAGAGAACCCGTGAGCTGAGCATGGTGAGTGCCCTGGGGGTGGGAGGCAGAGAGGTGGAGAGCTGTGTAGCTGGCTGCAGCCCTTTCACTCTGGCAAAAAAAGGCTCTCTGCTGGATGACCACAGCTGGAGTCACCCATCTTGCTCTTCACCTCTTCATTCTTCAAAATATCTGGAGAATTTTTTTGATCTTCTTCATGAAGAATTTGTGTTCTAGCCACTTCAAAATAATCTGCTGTTCTTTTGTTGCTGTTGGAAAATAAGTGTGGCACTAAATTTGTTGAAAACTATGAATTGTCTCCCAGGTCAGTGTGCCATGAGCTGTTTATAAACTACTTTAAGATCAAAAACATCATCTGCAGGTACAGGCTAGCAGTCAGAAGTCTGTGTGCTGTTCCAGTCTATGGTCTTCGCTTGTTGTTACAAGAGTCAGCCCTTCCTTTTGGGAAATGCTGTGTCCTGAGAGGATGAGCATATCTTACTGAGTCTGTTTTTCTTGTCTCCTGGCTTTTGTGGGTTACACTGTATGACTCCAGTTTGCAGCCTTTGTCGTCGATCCTAAAGAATGAAGTCTTCAAATTCTTTCAACACAATGTTAACGAATTTTTCTTCTGTTTTTGTTTGTTTGTTTTGTGGGTTTGTTTTTTTAAGGAGAGCCAGTCTTCACTGGATATAAAAACCAAACTGGCCACCACAAAACAGACAGAAAATGGACAATTAGAACCACAAAGCAAGGTTCCAGCTGAGGACCTCACCTTGACATTCAGGTAACATGGGTCTTCAACCTTTCTTTGTATAGCAGGAGAATGACTTAATCTAAGGTCACTCTCTTGTGCATGAGTGATGGTCCGTGCCTCACACTGGCTCTGATATGGAAGTATTTCCTCTACTAGGAAAAGATTATACAAATGAAGTTTTTATAGTGCAATCATGAATTAAGGGCCATTTGAGCTGATGAGTAGCAGAGTAGAACAAGACTGTACATCAATTAAAGCAACAGAAGAATTGCAGTGTAAGACCATAAGTCCCGTCTAGTCAATATTGGATGGTTGGAAGGGAGGAACAGGAGGTAAAAAACAACCATAAAAGAAATCTTTATCTGCTGTTTTAGTTTCAAAGAAAAGAAATGTTCCAAATGTGAGAGAAAAGTTATTCCGTCCTGCTAAGGTTTGTGATGTGGATGTTGTCTAGGAAGGTATGTAACTTTGTTTCAAAGTTCACTTTTATTGGTGTAGATGCTGGGATTGATTTCAATTCACATTTGATAGCCAGCTGAGATAAGATGTTGGCTGGGACTGCTGGCAATCTACACAGCAAGCATTTTCAGATGGCTACAAGCATCTGTATGTGTTCAAACTAATACTTTTGAACAGAAAAGCTCAGCTGTTTCATTAAGTTTACATGAATTGATGTGAGCAGTTTAGAATTGAATATTTATTCAGAAAGTGTATTTAGTTCAGAAAATGCATTCCCCTCAGTTGCTTATGATCCTCTTCCATTGCTTATGAAGTCTGCCCCCTTTCTTCTTACAACCAGTTCTGGAGCTCTGCCCTCCACCTTTACGATGAGGCCTCCAGAGCGCAACCAAAGTTTTCCATGTGGAACCTTAAGTAGTGAAATTGAAACATTTCTATTTATCTTTTATTTTTAAAGAATTCTGCAGTGTGTGCCTTGCAACTAATTTAGAACCCTAAAAATACGTAGTCTTGTTTGTTTTCAAGTAGCCTTATCACAGTTTTCACTTCTCTGGTAAGTAACCCAAACAACCTCTTTGTTACACAAGGCAAGTTCTTACATATGTTTACGTATGTTCACAAATGGTCATCGAGATGCTGCAGCAACAAACAATTGAAGTCCTTTTACTTAAAAATAAACAACAAAAAAACCCTCTGTGTAATTTCTTTTCTTCACCCCTTCCTGCTTTCTTCTCAACATTCTTTTGGCAGCGATGTTCCGAATGGATCAGCCTTGACGCAAGAGAACATTGGCCTCCTGTCAAACAAGACGGCATCTCTCAGTCTGTCAGAGGACCCAGAGGGAGGAGGAGACAGCCATGACTCCCAGCGAGCGGGAGTGACACCCACGTCTGCTCCATGAAGTGAGGCCAGCATACCCCAGAGTTCCTTTTGCTGGGGTGTCAGTAGCTTCCATCACATTTTTTTCCAGGGGTGATCGGAAAAACCCAGGAGCAACAGCAGTAGCAGAGCAGCAGGTTCAGAGGCAATGTGCACAAACACAACTACTAGAAACAAATCCTGCACATAGTTCACATTAACGCATTTTTTAATTAAAAAAAAAAATGAAAATTAGCAGTATCTGCAAGCAATTCAAATTAAATTTGTTTTTGTTCTGTGAATGAACTTTATTTTAATAACTTTGGACGCCTTGGATCCCAGGGCTTAAAAAAAAAAAAGATATTATATATATACTCTGTTTGATTAATTGTATGATCTTAATGAAGTAGGTTTTTTTCTTTTATTTTGGTATTATTACATACCCAGTGCATAATTCCTTATCACCTTAATTTCTCAACGACCGAAACAACCTGGCCGCTTCCTTGTGTCGTTTAGGGGTAAACAAGGAATGAGGGTTGGTGAGTAGCTGTGAATTACAGTGTCAAAAGATATGCAGCAAACTTCATTCTCAAAACAGTTCCTCCTGTAGTGGCTAGGAACTGAAACCTGGCTTGTGTGAGGCATCTTGCTTAAATTATTTAAGTTTAAGTCACAAGTGACAGAATCTTTGCAATGCAACAGGTGCAGTCCTCACTGTACCTCCCAGCACAACAGGTATAATGAAAGAGGATACAAAAGAAGTGTCCCAATATACATTGTTTTATTGAAAGTCTGGCATTTTATTTTCTGTTGGGACTAAAGCAGTCGGCAGAATGCAGACCATGGGTATTTCTGAAGCCACTTAGCTGGGGCTTGTGGCAGAGAGGGTTAACTAACCATTGGTGACAGTTGTGCAGCCATGACCAAGGCAGAATCCTTAGAAGTAGAAAATGAGAACACGAGGGTATGCAGTTGCTGGAAGGATGTTAACTGCCAGTGAACTGGTGAAACATGTTAGCTCATCCAGTGTTGCTGTGTTTTTCACACACACACCCCCTCACCCACTCTGCTTTTAAGACAAGCTTACCCACAGTCCATAAAATGTAAGTTGATGCAGAGGGACTTAGTGACCTCTCTGTCTTTTGAAACAGGTCTTTCACATATCCCACCTTTGCAGCAACTCTTGCCTTTGTTTTCTTCGTTATTACTTTATTATTAAAACCATCATTTCCTTGATAACCTGATTTTTCTCTTGTACACTGGTCCACAAGTTACTTGATTGTAATGCTGTTGTGAGGGCCGCTTACTGAAGGAGACCAGTGCTTTTGACTTGTATGCCTCAATGGCAGTCTTCAAACTACAGAGGGGAGTTTTTACCTCTGTTTTTTAAAGTTGCTGTTGTTCAAGGCCTGTGCCTATTAGAATTTGACATCTGAGCATCAGTCTGCAGCTTCTCTGCCACTGCTGCAGTGAATCCTTCCTAGATTCCCCTTTCATAGGGCAAAAGCGGCATCAAAATGACCACTTAACAGTGCAGCACAGAGCCTGTCAGAAGTACTATGAGGCAAATTTTATTTGTGGGCTACTTTTCCAAGTGGATACTTTGTAAGCATACATTGGAGAAACCTTTCTGAAGGTTTTCTTTGAAAGTCAAAGACAGACATTTTATTCTTGCTGCACATTTTTTTGAGTCTTTTGACTCGCACTGGGGTGAAACCCTGTATATGAAGAACTCTGGAGAATGATTTCTAAAGTGCTGCTCTCTCTATACCTTCTTGGCCTGTTCTCATATTTTTCTTTCTGGGTTNTTGGGTATGTTTTAAGAATTTTTTCGCATGAGCGCAGCTGTTGTGATCAAATGTCTGGGAGGTAGAAGAACTGAATGACAATAAAGGCATTTCTTAGCGCCAACGCCCACACTTTCCATGTGTCTTCACACGGGTTTATTTCGCTCTTAGCTGAACTTTGGCCTCTTAATTGCCAAGAGTAGTTTTGAAGCTTGCTTTCTGTTTTGGTTATTTTTTTTTTCNACTGGGGTGAAACCCTGTATATGAAGAACTCTGGAGAATGATTTCTAAAGTGCTGCTCTCTCTATACCTTCTTGGCCTGTTCTCATATTTTTCTTTCTGGGTTAGACTACTAAATCGGAAAGCACTGGTTATGTAATAAATTACTGCATTGCTTTGGTTGGGTAAAGCAAGAGTTAATAAATTTTCTTGGTTTTTAGGTTGTTTTTTTTTTTTTNCTGGCAAAGAATTCTCTTTGCACTCGAATAGCTTCATCTACACCTTGCCCTCATCCATCCATATCTCCTACTTGAGGCCTAGCATCACAGCCTCTCCCCTTCGAGCCGAGCAGAACTGGGCTGATGCAGTTTCAAGCCCTTCACGCCTGTTCCTCCCTTCTCTGCTCTGGGCATGAGGAATATTAATGATGATTAACGCATTCCCCCCGGCAGCCTGCTCACAAGTCAACTGACATGGGCACCGTGCCCTCTTCTCCCATCCTTTAGTGCAGAGCACCACCATCAGGTCAGCCTTCTTGTTGATTTTAATTAGTTTACTTTTTCCTGCTGTGTCTTTATTACGAACTCCTTTTAGTTGAGATTAGTGCAATATTCTAATCTAGGAGGACAAGCCCAGAATGTATGTTCTTTTGACTGCAGTAATTCTTGATGTACAGTGAATTTGCTAAGACGGTTATGATGACATTTGAATCTACAGATTCATTTTCAACACTAGGAAGAAAATCTGGAGGGGCAAAAAACTTTTTAGCTTTTATTACTTGTGCCAGCTGCTTTCTTTGCCAGGTTAGGGATAAATTTTATTTTCCTTACTTCTCCCAGGAGGAATTCTGCAGTAAGAGTTATTCAGATTGCTGGCCTACACACAGAGAATGCTTCCAAATCCTGTACATTAGAAGGGAGATCTTACTGTTGTCGTTCTGATGTTTGTTGGTTTTCTTTTTTTCCTCTTNACTCCTGCTGAGGTCATAGCAACCTTGGGCTAAGCTTTGCATTCATCATACTGTTAAATAAAACAAAATGGGGGGTGGGAGGGGATACAGTCCCACTATTGCCTACCAGTAGGAGAGTCCAAACAGAAGACTCTTTTGAGTAGCAATTATTTAATTTGCCCAGTCAAGGCACCGCGTTTATATACTATTTCACATTGAATTTGATTATGCCCTACAGACCTGGCTGGTCAAGGATTTGATACACATATTGGCTTGGGATTCGAGCTTTCTTTTTTNATGTTCTTTTGACTGCAGTAATTCTTGATGTACAGTGAATTTGCTAAGACGGTTATGATGACATTTGAATCTACAGATTCATTTTCAACACTAGGAAGAAAATCTGGAGGGGCAAAAAACTTTTTAGCTTTTATTACTTGTGCCAGCTGCTTTCTTTGCCAGGTTAGGGATAAATTTTATTTTCCTTACTTCTCCCAGGAGGAATTCTGCAGTAAGAGTTATTCAGATTGCTGGCCTACACACAGAGAATGCTTCCAAATCCTGTACATTAGAAGGGAGATCTTACTGTTGTCGTTCTGATGTTTGTTGGTTTTCTTTTTTTCCTCTTTTATCCATCTCTTCGTGCTGTACTTTGTGCATAGTGTCCTTGTTGTGATCAGTGTGTTCAGGTGAATGCCCTGTTGGCCCAGTTATTATAGTTTGGCTTTTTAAAAGGTTTGTTTAATATCTACCAACAGTATTGATTTTTAGCTTTGGTTCCCCCCAACTTTATCTTTATTTCTGCTTTTTTTTTTCAGAGGTTTAGTTGATGATAAAACAAACAGCAAAATGCAGTGCATGTGTTTTAAGTCTTCTGGAAGCTGCACCTAAAATTTTCCCTTTCTGTGGAAAAGCATGCCAGTAGAACTGGGAGGACAGATAGCTCTGCATCCAGTGGAAGTGATCATGGTTACAGCAAATAAGCAGACAATGACAGTTTCTGAAGTTACTGTATCCTGCCTTTTTCTCTAGCCCACTGTTGTCCCAGTTGTACAGGAATGCTGTCCACCTCGCTGAAGCTGGTCTCAGCTAGAAGGTAGTTTGGTTCCTTCTGCTTGGGCAGATGTTGGGGCACTACTGCATCATTTGATAGGAAAGTTAGAGTTTCTACAGCAGTAGCCAACTTTGAACCCTCACTGATACCTGGGTTTTGGCCCCAGCACAGACAAACCCCCCAGAATAGGAAGCTTCAAGTACTAGGTTAAGCTTTACTATGTCAGTGATTGGGTCAGTGTAGAAATTGTTTCCTTATTCTGTAGCGTTATTTTCCTCTTCTATCTGTCAACTCTTCCTATGACCTAGTTCTCTTTTCTTAATAGGAGAAGCTTGGACTTTGTCTTCTGCTTCTTTTGTATTCTATCATATCCTGTCCCATTTGAGAGTAGGACTTTATTTAGATCAGAGCACCTTTCAAACTTGCAGCACTGTTTTCACCTTTCTTCTCAAGTTCTCCTCTGCCAAGTTTCTTCTGAGCTGTACCCTCTCCTTTTTGTCTGTCCCTCGTTCCCTTCCTTCTGTGGCTTGCCCATTCACCCTCCCTGATTGTGTAACAGTGACAGCTTGCTGCCTCAAAACAGAGCATTCAAATGAATTCGCTTAGCCAATAACTTCTGTGAAGTTGCCTTTTCTAATGGTGTTATTACTCAGTGATGCACAAATGTGATATTGCCCCTACTGGTAGGCAAACGGGGGATCTGTATAAACATGGTAAACTGCTGTTTTTTCTTTCAAGGAGAGCCAAAGACTTGTGCTTTACACTTTGTTGGGTTTTTTTTTCCCGGTGTAGCCATTTTGATTGTCAAATCTTTGTAGAGTTTTGTGAGTTGACTATTATTCTAATAACAATTTAGAAAAGTTAATGATTGTCAAGCCTTATTCATGCCTTGAATTGTGGAAAATCATTCCGTTGAGTCATACGATTTGCAACGTACTAAGATGCATCTGGTGTATTCTGACGTTTTCAGTCTCTCATGCACTCTCTCAGCTGACAGAATGGCTCGTTTAGAGGGGGAGAAGGAACACAAATTTTATATAATCAAAGAAGCCTTGTCTTTACATGTTTAAATTAATATTGATTTAAAATTTCTTCAGTTACAGTACAAGATAAAGCTGTGTTGCAAATGTGACTGACTTTTAAGCCCATTGGAACTGAAAAGACTTGTCAAACTGTAGCATTACATTAAATTAGATGTGGAAGAAGCAATCTTGCATGATATCATCTCTTGACAGCATAAACTGAGTAAGGTGGGACAAATTCTTTATTAGAAAGGATTGGAGTGAGGCTTTTCATTGATAATACAAGAAAGCTGCTTGCATTTCCCTTCCTTGATCTAACTTTATTCCTGCAGACTGTTAGTACGGTTTTTAGGTTCAGAGGTAAATCTAAGTCAGAGTAGCATAAACCCTCCTTTCCATTGCCATTCATAAATTGGGACTACAGTGAAGCACACTTAACAAACAGTTATCTGAAGAACCCCAATATAAAGTTGACCAGCTATTTCAGACCCACTTATGGGGTCCAAGAAATTCAGCATGAATAATCAGAAGGCTCAAGAGCAGGAATGCCATCTCACCTCTGTTCTAAAATGGGGGGGCACGATGACTCGTATTAGCAATGTGCAAGACTTGTTCTTGTCTCTGTATGAAGAAGTTTTTGCAGCCAATTAGAAGGAACAGAGAGCAAGAGTGGAAAATAATGTTAACTACCAAATTTTGTCATGGTTCACTTTCCAAAACGCACACTTCTGATTTTTGTCTCTAACACCAGTAACACTGATTTAAAAAAAAAAATAAATGTCAGTGTGTCAGCATCTTAAATCTTTGCATCACAATAAATCAGTTCCCCTGGGTGGAAATAAAAGGAAGCAAAAGTTCTTGAATTGTCTAAGTGGTAATTTAGACAAGAACTGGGAAAACATCTGCCTTGTTTGGGTAAATGTAAGCTTGGAGTTTATGAGGGAAGTGAAACAGCTCTCCTGAGCCACCTCTTAGGTGTAGTCTTGGTGCTTGCAGTCGAGTAGTTGTTCCTTGCAGTACACTAGCATACAGATTATGTAGCACAAATAGATTTGTTCTCATGTCAAATAGAAACTGAAATGCCAGAAATTTCATTGGGGATTCCCTTTTCTGTACTCGGCTGTTACCAACCGCATTATTTTCTGTTGAAACATCAGGGGTGAAAGAGCCTAGAGTAAGTTCAGGTTATACAATATAAGTAAGGGATTTGGGGGGATGTTATCCCAACGTGGCATCATTACACAGTTAACATTTGGTCTTTATTCTTGTGTAGGAAGAAGAATGTAACAGCTTAGTGTTGTCACAGTCTTAGAGGCACTTCTTGTTTTGCAGGGAGAGCCTCAATTAGCAGGGAAAGGAGAACAAACTTACTGATTTTTCTTAATCATTTTATTTCCTAACGACAAGTGTAATATCATGCCATGGAAATTTTGAACACTACAGTAAGCAAAGAGGGTGCAGCTTTTTCTGAAATCTCCCCATACAATGAGCATATGGGAATATGGATTCGTCTGCATCAGGAACATCCTGGTTGTATGAAGCTTAAACCATGTGACCATAATAAAGAAAATTGGATGTCCATAGCTTGGTAACCTAAATAATTAACTGATCTTTCCAAGGCAATCTTTGTCATTCCAGTGAGTTTACATACCATTTTAGTGCAGATTGCCAGGTATTCAGCACTTGGGAAAGTTTAGGTGTCCAGCTCCACTGAGCAAGGTGGTTTTATACTCCAGGAAACAGTAAATTCTAAGATCTGAAAGTTTTCAGGAAAACACAGTTATCAACTTCAATTTGAAAAATACAGCCTTGGGAAAGATGGAAGCAAAAGGTGGTGCAGTGTCTTTGAAAATAAAAATCATTCAAGATGATGGAATGTATATGGGCAAAATATATCTGTAAGAAAAAAAACATACAAAAAGATGAAAATCTTGTGGAGAATTTGATGTGTAGATGTTTAAGAAATTATTTACTTCTTTGTAATGTTAAAAAGATTCATTAATAATTCTGTGGCAGACAGTACTCACAAGTCTTTGGCATCCAAACCAGAGTGTGTATTGGATGGATCCCACAACTGGATGTGTGCACTGACATCTTTTTCTATCTTTTTGAAAAGAAACTTGGTAGCAGCATTTTGATGTATAAAGCAATCTGAAACAGAAGAGAAGAAACCCTGTTCACAGCCCAGCTGCTGCACAGTTTGCAATTGGTACTTTTAACCCGCAGCCTCTCAGGTGAAGCTGCTCTAACATGGGCAATTCTAGCACACCAAATGACCTTTGTTGTTGTTGTAGTCGTCCTAATTTTAAGTATTCCTCAACCCTTTGCCCTCTGCTTGCTGTGTAAGCAGCCTCTGTGCTAAGAGGAGCTTTCCTTCAAGTCAGCTTAGCAACTGTGCTGTAGCTTGAGTACTTTTCCCTATTTTCCATAACTGGTAGCAGAGCACCGAGCTCTTTCCCCATAGAATTTGTTGCTATGGGGNAAGCCTAGTTTTCTTTCATCTTGTTAGCTCCATACAAGTCTCCCCGAGACATTCTGCAGTCATTATCACCTTTTTGGGTGGAGTTTATTTTTTGGCTTGTTTGGTTTTTTTTAAAATAACTTTTAACATTGGTGCATATATGCTTGGGATAGAGCTCGTGTAATTTTCCAATCGTATTGATTGTATGTGATTGTGCCCTGCAGAGGTATATTTAACAAAAAAAAAATAGTCTAGGTAATAAAGGAGACCATGAGACTTGTTGAGTCAGGTTACGAACTACTTCTTGAATTTATTTAGGATCCTTGATAAGTGAAATTCCCTGTCTGTTGTTCTCATAAATCAAAGCTAAACAAAATGTCATGAATTCCCTCTTTTCTGTTTGAGCTAGTGGTTCTCTTGCTTTTTTTCTCCTTCTGATGTTTTCTTCCTTTTCTGCCTCTCTTCCTCATCAAGAAAAAGAAAAAAAAAAAGAAAACCAACCTTGAGCCTTTATGGGAATGGCTGACTCTGGGTTGATATTGTGAATATTTATTGTTTTTAATTATCAAAACATTTTTTAAGAGGTGTAGAGCTGAAGTAGAACATATGAGAAGAGTTCTGTAAGCTGAATTCTTTGCAAGTTCAGGGGAATTTTGAAGCCGTGTCCATACAGGCCTGGTCCCGGGGGGGGACATTCAGAGGCACAGAAGGCATTGACACCTCTTTCCTTGAAAAGTCAGATCCTTCACCACCTTCTGGAAAAGCTGATACACCAAAAGGAGTAGAAGAAGGAGTTTACTCTGTCCGGCTCTCTGTGTCTCTACTCCTGCAACATACTTTCTAAACTTGAAAGAAAAGCCTTCTAGATGCTATGCTGAAGTGGGACAGAGTGGATTGAAGGAGGCAAAAGGCAAGAGGATCCAGAGATCTGAAAGTCAGTACTTGTCTCCTTTTATTTCCTATTTTAGAACTATAGAGCCAGCAGTGTAACTTCCGTATTGAGGAACAAGGAAGTGGAGACCTATTATGTGTGCATGGTGGTTATATAGAAAAAGCCATATGTTGAAATGCTGTTTCTTCTTCCCTCTCCACCTTGCTTTTCTCCCTCTTAAAGCTGCCTCAACCCCATCCCTGCTTCCACATAGTGTCTAAGGGTCCTTTTGAGTTGCAGATTCAACAACAACAAAACAACAGTGGAAAGGTAGTGATTCACTATTTGGTTTGTAAATAGGTGGAAGTGTCTACAAGGTCTTACCTGCTTTTCTGTCAGCATTTATATTAAATGACAAATTAATGGAGAACAATTTGGAACATCTCTCATTTTCTGTCTGGGATGAATATGCATTCATTTAAGTTTTGTGTGAGGTGTAAGACTGACTGCATAAGACTTTCTCGGGGTCGAGGTGTGTTTGTTCTCTGCTGGGCTGCCAAACAGCAGAGAAGGTTCTGTTTGGAAATCTGGTCTGTTCTCCTCTGACTCTACCTGTAAACCAAGTCACTTCTTTGTGCGTTCACCAGAGGTGAAGAGGAAAGGTTATGCAAAATAATCAGTTTTGCTAATTGCTTGAAAAGAGTCTACATATTTAAGAACCGAAACAGAACAAACCAAACCCTTCAGAGCAAGGGGCAAGCAATGTGCCTCTAATGATAAGCCTGCTTTGAATCTTGCCTTGAAGTGAGAATAAGGTTTGCTCCAGTCTGCTTTGTGGTTCTTTTGTCTTCTCTATGAACCTTTTTGTGGGATTTAACAAGTCTGGCTATAAATCTGAAGTTCATTGAACATAGTTTGATACAGGAATAAGCTGCTGCTTCACTGAAAAAAAAACTGTTCTTTCTCCTGTTCCAGGGCAAGCACAGCCTTCTGTCCTGGGAGTTTATGTATAATGTTCTTTACCTCTACCCCTTTTTGAACTCGGGCATCGTAGATCCAGTCTGAGGTGTGGGCTTTGCTGGACTGAGGCCAGTCACTGCTAATTATTACTCTTCCCTCACACTTCCATGCATTTGTACTTCCTCACTGGACTACTTAAAGCATTTAATTCCTGCTAAGGAAATTGTATTTAGTGGGCAATCCTATCAGAAAACTGTATGTTTCAGTTGTTGATGATTTCCTTTCCCTTTTCCTCACTAGTCTGAGGGTCCAGGATGCTAATGTACTCCCTTAAGAATGGGGGGTGGGGAGGGGAACGACACGGGACAACACCAACAAACCACCACCTGTTTCTGCAAAGGTTGGCTTTTAAAGAAGATCTGAAGTGTAGTGGATGGTAAAATCCCTTTGGAAGGTAGCAGCTGCTGCTCTGCATCAGGGGAGCTTTGGGGAAACTTGAAGGGGTTTGCATATGCAAAAAACAAAGGGGAAACTGGGTTCAGGTGGATGGCAGCTGCTGGATTTTGGTGTTTTCCCTTTGGTTATGAATACCAGGATAAGAAGGGAGCTGGAACAGGCGAGTCCAGAACACAGGATTTCTTGATGTCATCTTTCTCTCTTGAGTACATGAGCCTTGGAGAAGACTCAGGCACTTGGAGAAGGCAGCAGCACCCTGAAGCAGAGGGTTCCCTTATCCTGGGGTGTCTTGAGTTGCCTCTGTAACCTCCTTTCATGTAATTGTGAAGTTCAACTCCTTGTGTCCTGGACTGTGAGTATGGAAGAGACTAAAACTGAGGCATCAAAATCTCTCGGTCTGGGCTGCCAGGCTTAGAGCCTTGGTGTTTTTGAGTGGCTGATGCCCGCTTTGGGAGAAAAATGTTCCCTCCAGTAGAGCAAACAGGGCAGCTCATGATTTGTATTAACACACTGGTCATTGTGGGTGCTTCCTTGGGTATAGTTCTGTTCAGACGTGGGTGCCGGGCTGTTGCTTTGAGCAGAACCGGAAATTTATTGCCATTTATGTGCTGCACTCAAATGTGTTTACTCAGCTACCCCAGAGGGTATGGCTTGGGCAGCTTACGGATCCCTTCAGCTCTGCAGTGTTAATTCTGGAGTTAACCTCGTCGTTAATAGGGCCACTGTCAATAAAGCAAGCATGTCCATGCTCAGTTGCAGGTGTTTGGCCTCTTACAGAGAAGAGAGCGTGCACTCACAATACTGACATATTCTGTCACGCTGGAAAGAGTTCATTCATGTTCACGGAAGCTACAGAGGATCTGCAAAACACAATAGGTGCTCACTCTAGTTTTTACTGCTTTAAACCACCTCTGAGCATTGGGTGGATGCAAACCCCTGTGTGGGTGTCTGCCTGTGGGCTCTGCTGGGTGTGGAGGATTCCCTAATTCACCCCAAAAACCATGGGACCTGCAAGTATGTGGGTTACCTCAGAAAATTAAGCCATCAAACACTTGGAGGAACACAGTATGGAGTGTGAGTGTCATTTTTCATCAAGGACATCAAGGATGTTTTCGCTCTTGTAGCAGATTGCAACTACCTAATTCCTGGACTACTCCCAAGCTTGCATTGCAGGTCTGGCTTGGGCTGCGGTCAGGCAGAAAGCAGTTCTGAGGAGCAGGTAATTTCCACTTTTCCATTAAGACCTGGGCTCTTACTGACGACCAGTAACAGGATGGCCTTAGCAGTCACTGACCCAGCCAGCTCCTGGGCTTTGACGCACAGGAGGCTGTTGAATTTGTAGAGAAACTGCATCCCAGCTCTGAAATGGTGTTGCTCAGTCCTGCTCCCAGCACAGCGATGCAGAGCGTGATGCTGTTAATCCTCAGCTTTCCAGTTGTGCAGGTTAAAAGGTGAGTGTGGTTAAGAGGGGGATGTATTTAAAACTGCAGTTGAAATGGAGCAGTTTCTCAAACTTCTGCCTCTTTGTTGGGGNATGGCATTTTGCTAAGCTACAGAAAACCAAAGTGAGACAAATTTCTTAGATCATCCCACTTTTGAACGCTTTAAAATTTTGCAGTGTCCACTTGTTTGGGTTTTTTTCCATGGCACGAGTAGTTAATTTTCTCTTGGCAAGAACTGAAGGCATCTGGCACTTGTGTGGGGTAGAGATGGTCGAACTTTCCTTTGTCAGATTGAACTTTAAAACCTCTTTCAAACTAAACATTTCTTTTTTCTGCTCTTTGCTTAACCTTCTGCAGCTGGTCATCAGCCTTTGGCCTCAGCATCCTACTCCCCTCCCACCCTCCCCTACTTTCGGCTCAGCTCTGCTTGAGCACAGAAATCCAGTAGGAAGGCTGCTTTGGACTGGTTTGGGTTCAAGCAAGACTGCCTGTCCTCCTAACGATTTTGCTTTTACATCCTAAAAGCAGAAGGCTGGAGGTACAGTGGCAGGTAAGAGAAACAAATTCCGCTCAACTTTAATTGTTAATTCATTCCTTGTAACAGGTTCTCTTCCCTTTGTTCTAGCTTGTGAATTTTAGGTGCTGCCAGAGTGTTTTTTCACTCTGGACATAGATCCAGGGAGACGTTCTGAGTGGGCCCTCCCATCCCAGCTCTCATGAAGGCTCGCTTCTGTACAGCTCACTGAAGTACCATGCTTGACTTTTATCCCCAACCTGTAGCAATGTTTCATAGTGCAGAGAGCTATTTGTAAGGTCAGGTTGTCCTGAGTAATCCCTGATCCCTTGCCCTGCTGTAAAGGAGCACTGCTGATTTGCTTTGCACTCTGTTTTGGGGGTGTGAGGGGACAGGGAAAGCTTTTATTGTCATGAGTCTAAGTTAATCTCAAAATGGTTTGAGCTATTTAACATTTGCTGGGCTCTTTGGTAAACTGCGAAGGTGCTGTGGGATGTTCAGGCCACCACGGGTAGCACTAGGAGGTTCAGTAGCATGGTTGGAGGACGAGCTGTGGATATGCAAGCCCAGTTAGTTGACCTTACGTGCAGCGATGAGAAAGGGCTGGAAATGGCCTGTGCTGGCTGGAGCCTGGCTGTGTTGCACAGCAGATGTGGGATGGGGGAGTTTCTCCTATGTTTCCCCAGAGCCTTCTCATTTTGAGCTGAATCAGCAACTTGTTTCTTGGCTTTCTACACTTTCAGGAGTGGAGCAGAAAGTGAAAGAGCCCTTTCTTGTTTTCACATTGTTCCTTGCTAGTAACCCCTTTAAGGCAGTGATGCAGTAACACTTGGGATCCTTCCAAGATGAAAGCAGTTGACATACGGAGTGTGTGGCGGTGCTGCAGGGGCAAAGGGAGTGTTGAAGAGCTGTGGAGGGAGGAGGAGTGGCTTTTGGCCAAGTTCTATGGTGAAGAGGTGCTTTAAGAAGTAGCAAGAGCTCTTTCCTGCAAGAGACAAGATTGGGCATGTCAGGGGCTAAGTCAGCCTTAGTGGCTGATAAATTTAAGGTGTTAATGTGAAATCCTGTATCTTCTCTAAGTTGGAGTCAGGACTTGACTTGTGAAGTCAAAACAGGGAGTGTTTCCCATTGAATCAGGACAGGATCAAGGTGCTTTCCCCACTCTCGTACTTTAGGTTTTGAATATGAGATAAGCAGCACTTTGTGTGCTGGCAGACACCACGGTCTGCCCCTCTTGACAGAAGCAGGCAGTTGTGCTTGCCAGGCAGGTCAGACACACAAGGAGATGTGCCTTTTGCAGGAGCTGAGCAGGGCGGCAGGGCAGGGACTGCGGCACAGCTGTCCTTTCTGCGGTGGGACTGGCTGCAGGCACATCAGTGCTGCTGGAGCCAGGGAGAGCTAAGCGTGGGTGAGGGAGGGCTGCTGGCAGGCAGCAGAAGGCCACTGTGGTCCTGGCCCTAGGGCTGCTGAGCACAGAAGTGTGCCTGGCTTGTTCCTGGCTTATTTTTCCTGTAGGAGTGAAAGTTTCGGAAGAGCAGCACTTCCTGGAGTACTTCCAATTGTCTGAATAGCTTTCCTTTCTCTTGCCCTCCTGCCCTTTTTTGCTTCTATATTTGGTCAACTTCCCTCCCTTTCTAGAATACTTTTTTCCTCACCCTTTGTGGTGCTGCATCTGTCCTAAATGTTTTGCAAGGTAATGTTTGTTGCCACCAGCAAGAGCCGTGGCTGTGGCCTGAGCAAGAACATCTTGTTTTGCATGTTTTCTTGCAATACTTGTTGCTATGCTGTTAGTGTTAAAGAACGGCCCCCTGGGGATTGATACGGTCTTGAAGCCAAATGAGGTCATTTCTGGTTTTGCGGAGGAACTGATGAAGTCATTGCCCAAAGAGCCAGGGCAGGGGGTTGTTAAAGAACCCAGATGTCTTCTGCATCCCAGATCAGCCCTTGGGCTGCTCCTGTTTTCCTCCCCTAGGCGCTGGCCCACCCGCACTGGCAAGACCGCAGACACAGAGGTTACCAGTGTGAAATGAGGCTGATCTTTTAATTTAGTTGCTCAAGAGGCAGCGCTTGGTATCTGTGGCAGTGAGTATGTGGGGTCAGGCAGAGACCTACCCGAGTTAAACACATCTTTTAACCAAGTCTTCCACGGCAGGCAGGTCCTGGGCAGGCTGCCAGCCCCTTCCAGTAGTTATTTCCCGAGCTGTTGTGGCTGCCATCTGTGAGCTTCCTCCCACAGGGTACATGAACAAGCCCAACACAGAGTCATTTAAAGGGCATTTCAAAACCACAGTGCACAGGAAATCTTGTGCACCAGTTAATTAGCCCTAGGATGGCTGGTGAGGCCTTGCTGCCAGAGCTGGTGCAGGTCCCCTGCTTTAGCAGGAGTGGAAAATAGAAATTCTCTCTGCCTCGCTGGGAGATTTTCAAAGCTCTTGCTGAATATGGTTATGGTGATTTAACATTGACTCCCCTCACTGGGAACAGTCATTTTGCATTGAGGTGTTGTGAACTTTGGCCACAAGTAGCTGTGATGCACCAGCTACCCCTTAAATGCTTATAAAATACACTTTTTAGGGATTAAAGATACTTAATGGATGGAGGGAGCCACTCCTCTGGAGACCTCCCCTCTATTACTTCTCCGCTCTGCTCTAGCATTTTCTGCACCAGGAACTTAAACATTATAAAGTTGAGGTGGGCACAGACAGTGATCAAGGGGGACAGAGTAGCTAAGGTGAGGGAGAAAAAGAACCAGGAAAATTAGGAGATTCCCCCAGGGAAAAGGGAAACGAAAGTGTCAAAAAGATTTTGTCTAAGGCCAACTGGTCTGTGGAGCTTGGGGTGTACTTGGGGGTTCTCCCAGTGAGAAAGACAGGTAGGATCTGTACAGAAGCATAATGCACCTGGAGTGCAGATCAGGGCAGCTTTGGTGGCGCTGAGCTGCCTCCTGTCCCAGGCAGCCTTGGGAAATGCAGCACGGGCACAGTCCTTTTGCTGCGGCCACCTCAGCCGGCTGACGAGGGGGACTCAGAGCTTCAAATTATATATTTTTGTACAAACTTGTCAGGGCTAAGCCTGTTGATTAAAAAAAGTTTGGAGAGGACCACGGGGCTCTAGTCAGTCTGATGCTGGCTGGAACAGGGCCTGCAGGCTGTGGCAGCAGTGTGGGTTTTCTGGGAGGATGACCGTGTTCAAGCTCTCTCTTTCTGCTTCCAGGACAATGCATCTTTTTGTGGTGTGTCTCTTCAGCATCTGGGGTCTGGCTGCCCCTGAGCACTATGTCGTGGAAGATATCTGTACTGCAAAGCCACGTGACATCCCGGTGAACCCCATCTGCATCTATCGCAACCCTGAGAAGAAGGCCCAGGAGGCTGAAGAGACAGCAAAGGGCAAGCTCCCAGAGTCTACTAACCCCCGGGTCTGGGAGCTGTCGAAGGCCAACTCGCGCTTTGCTGTTGTCTTCTACAAGTACCTGGCTGACTCCAAGGACAATGGAGAAAACATCTTCATGTCACCCCTCAGCATTTCTACAGCCTTTGCCATGACCAAGCTCGGAGCTTGTGGTAGCACCCTCCAGCAGCTCATGGAGGTTGGTGGTGTTTCCCTAGCCTTTACCTATAGCTGTCACTGGGATCCAGAAGACAACAAATGGGGCTAGTGGCCTGTTGGCCTAAAGAACTCTGAGTCAGGCTGGCTCCCGGGCCTGGGAGACCTTTATTTAAACAAGCCCCTGGGAAGGATGTACACAGGTTGCTTGCCTCTGGATTTAGATCCCATCTCCTTCTGCTGACTCCCTGTTTGGATCCAGCATTCAGGGTGGCTTTCCTGGGTTTGGGAGGTTTTTTTTCATCTGGAGATGAGGGAAGGGATTGGAAGCAGTGGTTATGGCAGACTGTAGCTGAGCAGGTAGTTAAGCCTTTTCTTATGCAGGAAGAGCCACAATAGTAAGTCTCATGGGGAGAGACTCTTTTTCACATTCCCTCTCCCTCCCTTGGAAGAAGAGAAAGACACACAGGACACCTTGCACACCACCCAGCTTCCAGGGCTCTGCCAGAGCACGGGAAGCTCAGTTACTTCTGGAGCGCCTCCTTTGTAGTAAGCATAAGAGCATTCTGAGTTCTCAGCCACAACTGAACAGCTTCTGGGGCAGTGTTACAGCAGCACAGCAAATGCCTGAGCTTCCCAGGTCTGTCCTTTGTGTCCAAGCACCCTTCTCTCTGTCAGACCTGCTCACCTCAGAACTCCGAGTACACTCATCTGCCATGTGGGGTTTGGTACTGCCCGTACCTTCCTCAGATGGGACACTACAGCCTGGAAGGGCCTTTTTCCTTGCACTGAGGAGCTGTTAAGCTACTCTGCTTGTCCCCGTTGCTGATGTCCTTGTTCTTACAAATCCTGCCTCTGGAGTAAGTAATGTTGGTGTCTCCTGCTGTTATCTACACGATCTGGGCAAAACAGTGAACCACATCTCCAAAATCTTCACTTGCACCTTCCCCTCTGGCCAGCCCTTCTCACTGGAAGGGGACCCTTCTCTCCCTGTGCCACCCAAGATGCAGAGCTGCAATCCTAATCCCCCTTTTCCCTACAAAAGGACCAGTAACACCACCATTGCCATGTAGGAAACAGTGCCAGAGATCTTGGATGTTCATGTGGAGTAATGTGCTGTGGGATTTTCTATGCCTTAAAGCCCTGAAGTTGGATAGTAGTAGACATATTGTAACTGTCCTTCCAGCTGGCAGCCAGGAGCAGATAAGAAAACATACACTGTGCTGCAGGAATCTACCCTCAAAACAATTGCTTCCCATTCCCTGCAAAAATAGATAAGATGTACCGGAATTACTCAACAGGGCGTGAGAATTGCTCTTGGGAAGGAGCAGCCTTTGGCTGCATCATCGACAGGAGGATTTAGCACAAACTTTGTGAGTCTTCCAGTGACCTGCACTGACCCGAGAGCTGCTTCCAGGCCCTGTCAGCACAATGCTCATCTCCTGTGAGGGTCTTGCTGGGGTGTGGTAGGGGCTTGTGAACATTGTGCATAAGCTCTGTTAATTTTAACAGTGCTGGGGGAAGCATCGCGGTTCGTGTGCCAAACTACAGTCTGTTCCCTGACAGGGTTCAGAGCACACAGAGAAGAAACACCTAAAGGGTTTAGCTAAGTCATGCCCACGTTAGAGACGGACATGTACAAAACGACACGTCTTCCCCTGGCAGCAGGAGCAGCAAAAGTGGGTGGGGAGCAGCAGCAGAGGAAGAGGCAGATTCAGGTGCCCTGCTGACAGCTCTAGGGAAGGAACTTCACTGAGCAAGAGCCAGAGTCTTCTCTTGGGTAGGTCTTGGGCTGGTGATGTGTTGATTTTATGTAGGTAGATTTGGATTCCAAATTAAACATGAAGGGTGAAGTTCTGAGGGCCTGCAAAGTTCTTGTCTCTCTGATTTAGGCTGTTGGGCAGCAAACATAGGCTTCTTTCCTCACTTGCTGTGTGTGTGTGCAAGAGCTTGTTCATGGGTTCCTTTCCACTGTTTGTCTCCTCCAGGTCTTTCAGTTTGACACCACTCCAGAAAAGACATCTGATCAGATCCACTTCTTCTTTGCCAAGCTGAACTGCCGCCTTTACAAGAAAGCCAACAAATCCTCAGAGCTGGTATCAGCCAATCGCCTCTTTGGGGAG
>VWZY01003035.1:418871-429209 GCA_013399075.1 Chloroceryle aenea
GGGGGGGTGAGAGAGGGAGAGAGAGAAAGAGAGAGATATTTCTATTTTGGCAACATCTTGGGAGCTTCTTTCTGTCCAGTGGTGGCATTGCACTAATTACAGTACCAGCCTGCCAGGTTGGTGCTGACTCGTTCGAGCCTAAAGCGGGAAGACGGTCCTTTCTCCCCAGACTCCACAGCCGTGTCTCAATCTGGCCCAGTCGTGGACACAGATCCCTGGGCCGNAAGTAACTTTTGATGCTCTCTAGTGTGAACAGGATAGGATTTCAAAGTTGGTTTTTTTTTGGTAACTTCAAAAGCTATGACTAAAGCAGCATACTCTGCACAGCTCCGCTCCTCCCGCACCTCGTCTGCAACGAAACCTACCTTAGCTACCCTCTTATCTCTCATCTTCTGCGACTGCTCTCTGGCAACCTTACTGTTTCGGTACAATCCTGTTTGACCTTCCACAGGAAACCCAACGGGGATGGTCCCTCGGGTGGCCACTTAGAAAATCATTCACTGTGTGATGATACACTTGACAGGAGAGGAGGAAGAAAGGAGAGAAGGGAAATGGAGGTGAAATATCATTTTTCCTGTCTGAAATAGTCAATGAGATTGTACTTTGCAGGTGCCTGGCTCAGAACACCTGCAAAGGTTCCTCTCTTAAGAGCACATCCCCATTACATGTGATCCTGGCACCCAGACCTTCCCTTCTCCCCTCCCCCCAGAAACCATTAGAGCCACGTCTGCTTTTTGAGAGAGACATGGGAGGAACAGTGAGACCCTTCACTTCGAGACAAGTACACAAAGCGAAACAAGAATCATCACCCTTCTCCAAATTCTTCCCACTGAAGGGGAGGGATAACGACCCCAAGTCCCGGTTTGCAGACGGGGAAAGCGAGGGCTGGAGGTGTCTCCAGCCTGTGCAGTCAGACTGCAGAGCATGCTTTGTTTCCACTTCGTAGGTCCCCTGCCCATCATTTGATGCTCGCCTGGCTTGTTTTGCCAAAGTGAGAAGGGTATTCCTTTTACAGCGTCTCCTTGTTCCTCCCATCACTGTAATGGCCAGAACTTCATCCTTCCTTATTGTACACGTTATACATCCTCGAGAGAACTCCTTCAACCAAATGGCCTCTCCCAAACCCTATCTGCACAACCTGGCATTTATTTTTCCCCTCCATCATGAACAACTCGGCATCAGAACCAGAGAAAACTCTTAAAATATTGCATATTTTTGAAAAGACTTCTTCAAAAGATGTCAAGATATTTGCACTTATCTACCTTCCGCTTAGGAAACATGTAAGCACGTGCAAACACCTACAACACACAACGCAGGCAAGTCTCTGTGGGTTCGCTAAACTCGCTCTAAACATCAGAGCTGCTTCGAATACAAAAGTTTTAAGTCCATGCAAGGGGACAGAGTTGTGATTGCTCTAGGAACCTCTCGCTTTTAAGTTTCCTGAACTGTTACGAGGAAATAAAGTAGGGTTTTCTTTTCTTTTTGCATTTCATTGATAAAAAAAGTTATCAAACTAGTTTGTAGAAACCTGTTTAAAAGCAACCACCCCGGATTGCTCGGCTGGGACGATAGTATCTCGGTAGAGCATATTGCTGTTAGAAAAGATCAAGTGCGTGTCGAGCGGGGAGCAGGGGTGAAGGACGACTTTGGTAGCCAGCCTCTAACTCTGCAATTCGGCCAGTTCAGAAAAACTCTTCCTAACGCTTGGCAACACCTGAAGCACGGCGGTGCGCCGGCAAGGACGGAAGAGCGCTCTGAACTCTCCAGATCAGTGACAGCAAAAGACAACCTCCTCCGAAAGACCCCTCCAACCCTTCTCCCAACACATCAGAGTCTAACGCAAACCTCGCAGCTCCTAAATTTCACTTTCAAGTAGCCGAAGCGCTTCCAATTTTGCTGACCTCTAAAATACTGCTTTATAGCCGGACCCACTTTTAACACGGGGCATTGAAGCCACGTGCCTGGAACGGGGCAAGCCAAAAGCCCTAAAATAATAGTTTAAGTAAAAATGTAAAAAGAGACACACCAAAAATAAGACAGGGATAAATACACCTGGCCAAGGCAGGTTCCACCAGGACAGTCTTTTTGTTTTCTTTAACGTGGCCACTACCTGGGGAAGGGAGGAAGGCAACAGCCTCTTGCCCCTGCTCTTCCCTGGAGCTGGACCAGCAGATTCTGGCAAGGAGTAGCCCCACAGGCTGGGCTCACCAGGTCTGCACCACTGACAGGACCCAGCTGCTAGGCCAAAACGCCATCGAGAAATACAAATGACTGCTCGTCCCAGATCGCTACGGAACATTAAAAAAATTTAAAATCCTGTCGATCCCTGAATAAGAAGTTGATTGACACAGTTGTTTCGTTTTTCTCCAAGAGGAGGAATAAGGGAGAAAAACTTTTAACACTCTATGTGTGTGGNTTGCGAAAGTGCTGGTTGAGGATGGCCTGGAAAGGGAAGCTTTTGCCGCAGACGTGGCAATGGAAAGGCTTGTTGCCTGTGTGCTTGCGGATGTGATACTCCAGCTGATCCTTGCGGGTGTACTTCTTCCCACACATGCGGCAGACAAAAGGAGTGATGCCCATGTGGAGACGCATGTGCCGGTCCAGGCTGCCTTTCTGGTTGAAGGATTTGGCGCAGTAAATACAAGTGAGCCGCGGGTTGTACCGGAACCAGCGCTCGGAAACCTCCTGCTCCCGGAGATATTCCACATAACCGCTCACTCCAAGCATGGCCGATTCCTCCCCCTGCAAAGGAAGCAACAGAGATTGAAATAACAAGCAGCCTGAAACAAACTGCAGGAAAGATCAGGCCCCAGTCCAGCCAGTAAAAGTACTGAAGCATGTGCCAAACCTTGAAATCAGCAGCACTAATGTCTTCAACCTCAAGCACACATTTAAGTGCTTAACTGGAGCCTTGGGGCTGAAGACAAATGAGCAATCAATTAGAAACCTCTGCTAGGCAGCCGCTTCTGCCAAGTCATTCACTAGATCCGGGGAAGGAAAGACAGTCCAGATCAAGTGGTGGATCAAACGTGTCGATGCATGTTAACCTTTTTAAACCTCAGGCCAGTTTGATGAACCACATTTTGCTTTACTTACTAAATGTCAAAAAAAAGGAAAACCAATTGGCAAGCCTGCAGTAAAACAAAGGTGGAATAAACTACAAATCGTGTCTGAAACTCTTCAGGTGTCATTTTACACAGGTATTTCTTCAGGTGTCATTCAGGATTCATTTCTAATAAATGGTGTTTGGCTGTGTGACCTGTCCAAGCCCTGCGGTGTGGCAGGGGAGGCTCCGTAGCACAGGGAGCCAGCACACCTGGCTCTGGTCCCAGGGCGAGGACTAGCCACCTCCTCGGTATTTTCTGCAGCTGAGAAGACAATGGGCCAAGGGTCACCCTGAACCTCGAGCTCAGGCTCTAGGACAGGCGCTCCTGGCTATCGTATCCAGAGCAAGCACAAACAGACAGCCTCCTGAACACCTCTGCGCTGGAGGATGCAGTATTTGGCACTCCCAAGTCTTACTCTGTTTCCCAACGATGCCAAATGAGGACAAAGCAAGCAGTGTAATGGCAGGAGGGCCTGTTCTCGGGCAACCAGGGCTGTGCGCACACAAGTGGCAGTGTAGCTGTGCCAGGTGCCGCTGAGTCTGGCTGTACAAACACCGGTAAGCTGCTCAGGACTAAAGGAGATGCACAAAGCTACATGCTTTCTATCCGCTCTACCGCTGCCACTGGGCAGGGATCACGGGCAGACTATTTTTAGCATCGATACGGCAATACCAGAAGAGCCAAAGGTGACAATACTTCCCCACATACATGGTATCCTACAGTTTTATGTCTGAGGCCACCTTGCAAAGGAGAAATAATAGCTGCTTTTCTGTACGAGGAGCTAAAATTGCTTTGTATGTCACATTTGCCCTGGAGGGTTAGTCTGACCTGAAATTTTCTAGATATATTCTGAGGACACAAAACAAAGCTCCACAAAAGAGGAACAAAAGGTGTCTTTTGTTTTACAGAAACATATTACAAGTTAGCAGATGCAAATCATCATTTTTTTCCCCTTGCTTCGCTTGGTCTTACTCAAGGGCAAAGCAGCCTGGTAACTCCTCACCTGCCTCCAGAAAAGTCATCCGATGACAAACCGACACGTTACACATCTGCCAGCCACACGAGTCATTCCATGCAGTGCTTGGGTGATACACCTGCACTACAGCAGCACTGCAGTACTCACCAATAAATTAGATCAAAATGATTAGGCACAGGTATCACTGCCATGTCCCGCTTTGCTGCACCCTATAGCCCATGGCCCCCCTGCATGTCTGCGTTTCGTTCCCTTCTAGCCCGAAATTGAGGCCATACCCAAAAAAAGCAGAGAATTCGGAGCTGCTTTACATTGCAAATTCTGCTGTACTACACAGTCCCTTGGGGACAAGACAGAGACATCTGCAGAAATCCACAGTCCTCTGACACTCCACCCTAGACGTTTAGCTGTGTAGTGCCTGGAAGGCTTTTTGGAATGGTTTTAGTATTAGCATGGAGAAGTTCGGCTGTCGTCACCCTCAGTCTTCCACAGAAGCCAACTAACACCTCCTCCCTCAGCTCAGGCATTTACTGCCTGTGTTTTAGGGCAGATCCAACTTTGGAGGCAAACGGGGTTTCTCCTCAGGAGTTGGTGGCCTGCCCAGAATGAGGGTTGATATTTATGCCCTCAGACAACCAGAGAAACTCCTCATGTTTTCCAAACATCTGGTCGAAATCCCAAACGACGGCCAAAACATTCTATGTGAGCAACTAAACCCTCTGCACCAGTCAAAGGTCCTTGTTTCACACACAGTATTGCTTGCAAATATAAAATATCACACACTTCATCACAACACAGTCCCCTTCGCCTTCAATGCCAACATTTTACTTGCAAACTTCTTGATCTGCCTACCTGGGAACTGGGCTGCTTAGGCTCATCCATCCGCCCGGGAGACTCGCTTTTTGATCTGTACCGCTCAGTCACAGCAACCATGCTGCCAGAAGGGCTAAATCTGTGGGGTGGGGGAAGAGTGTAAACGGAGTTTTTAATGGGCATCAGGTCACTACGGTGTTTAGAACAATGGGTCAGCAATAAAGGCACCTGTAGACCACCTCTTCTTCCTCACCAGCTAACACACAGGAGGTGGAACAGCACAAGTATAAAGGAAAAAACAACTCAAAGTGATCTGTGGTTTCAGTCAACATCTGAAAAATAAAACCAAGTCATTCGGGTTCCAGTTCAGTAACAAGAGAGCTTTTTGGCTGCTGTTGCAAGTAAACCAGTACGGGCCCAGTGACTCAGGAACGGGAGAAGCAGCCATTTCTCTAAAGGCACCTCATTCACCACCCTCACCCTCCTCTCCCTTCTAAGTGTGAAACCAAAGTATTGCGATGAACTTCAGGAGGGAAACAGCGGATACTGAGAGCACTGCAGAAAGGGCAGCTCGAGGCCAGCTGATCCCTGGGATAAGCCTAAGGAACTAGGGAGGGATTGCTCTCCTCAGGACCAGCTCAACATCCTTCCCACCGACTGATTTGTGAAGTGACAAGTGACAGAATGTCTGTCACTTCCAGAGGACCAGAGGGGTTGAAAGGCAAATGTGAAGGGAAACCCCACAAACACAACCCCCCCAACACAACAGATCTGCCCTGTTATCAAATCCGTTCTTCAGCCTGAGCTAAGGGCAAGAAAGCAAATGCTGGAGTGGAGGGGAAGCAGATGGACAAAGAAACAAAACACAGCAGGTTTCACCACCTCTTTTCACTAAAATTTTCTTCTCTTTCATATAAATCAAAGCATTGGTGGAGGCCAACGGGGTCCCCCCTCCGACTGCTTCAGAAGATGTAAACCCATGACCCACTGCTGTCCTGGACCACCGGGAAGAGAATTTCCTCTTGACCTACAGCTGGTGACCAGCCTGTTTCTCAGACAGAACCACCCCCAGATTTTCAGGCCAGAAGGCACCATTGCAGTGATGCTTTGCATAACACATATTGTACATGACCTCATTAATGCCAGTGCTGAGCCCTCTGCCTACTGAGGCTGAACGGAGCCTCTTTAGACAAAAATCCCACCACAGCTGAAACACCGAGAGGTAGAGATAACAACTGATGCACCTCTAAGTGCTAATAATTAATTTCCCAAGCTAGCCTGTACCTACAGATCCTGGTCTGACCACTACCCAGCCAAAATTCTAGAACCCAAACCGGATACACTTCCTAACACCAGGAAAAAAAATCCTTCAGCGCTTACGCCTTAGATGGCCACAGGAAGTTGAAGAGGGAAACGTTCCAAAGCGACCAACCCAGCCAAGTGAAAAACTTGCACAATCTCCTCTTACAGCCAAGGTCAGTATTTCAGTTAAAGAAAACTCACCTGTCAATCTCACTACTGGTTGGCCTGACCACTTTGGCCCCAGAGGACCCTAACGCATAAGCCTCTTGGCCCATCGCTCCGTGGCCCGTGGTGTCAATCACCATAGCTGTGACCTCCTCAGCACTGCTCCCATCTTCTCCTGATGGCTGATGTTCTGCCCCGAGCCACTCCTCCAGATTCTCCGTTTTAATGCGTACTCCTCCCAGCAGCCGGACGTCATCGTCGTTCCGTCCCCCACGGTCTCCCAGGCCCGTCTCAACGTACCACTGTCCCGCTCGGTTAATCCGTAGTATGGGCTCCCTGCTTTCCACGTCCGAACTCTGCTCAATTATCTGGGGGCTGGTGGACTCCTCAGGTGGGCTGAGCTCCCGAATGTCCAGCACCGTGCTCACCTGGCCCAGGCGACTCCCCTTCGGGGTGTTGTGACGCGGGCTCAGAGAACGGTTTAGATTTGGTGTCACCCGGTGAGACTCCGGGGGTCTCTCTTGATGCTTTGTCCTGGTCTGGCTCAATTCTGCTTCCACCTCTGCCACATTAATTTTGAAATGGATTCCCTCGAGAATCTGCGTGCATTTGTCTATGATGTGCTGCATCTGTAAGAAACTGGCAGCCGTTAGGTAACTGATGATGTCAGCCAGCTGCAGACATATCCTACCGGTGTAACAAAAGGAAAGTAGCTGCTCAAAAACAGAAGGATTCTTGATGACAGAGATGGAAACGGTGCTCATTTCATTCAAGGACATGTGGTCGCGGAAGTAGGGCGAGCTGGCAGCCAGCACCACCTTGTGAGCACGGAAAGCTTGCCCCTGCACGTTGACCACAATGTCACACAGGCGCCCCTGCATGCGTAACTGATTCAGGTGGCTCAGGACAGAGTTACTGAAGTCAGGAATCTCCAGCTGAATGTTCCCACTCTTCTCCATGGCTGTCACAGTTGCAGGTGCAAGACCCTACTGGAAAAAGAGGGAAAAACACTGTTGTTAACAGAGCTGGTCTGTCATTTGCATTTAAAACGTCTTTCACCTACATTCACACAGTGTAAAATACTGGGTCTTTTAAAGAATTCTCTCACCATTTAATTTACAAGCACCTCGCAGCAGTTCTCTGATCCTTCTGTGCTGCACAGCATCTTTCACAGGAGGTATATTAAACCCATCCCTGATAGATCCCCATTCCCTGTGGCTTAAGTGCTCAAAACAGTTTGTTCTGTCAGCCTCAATAAAAGCACATTTGCATTGTAAAAAAGAACATTAAAAATGGTTCAGGTACTAAAAATAGACAACTGATTGCATAATGGATTAAAATACTTAACACTTGTACCTTCTAAGCACTTCAGAAAGGGAAAGAAATATTGCCATCCCTCCTTTGTAGAACAGCAATCAGGAGGGAAACACCGGAACCTAAATCCCCCTGGGAGGCTTTACCAAAGCTGACCGGCACACGTTAGACCTCAAGGCATCTGAACTACATCGTCAAATCCAAGATATTCATCGTATGCGGCATTTTGGACTCGTGGCAGAAAATATATAATAGGGCAGTGAAAGCAAAAGAACAGAATCTGGTTCTAAGCACCAACTTATTAGACCATCTGCTGGGCACAAGTGACTCCCCTGCAAAAGCAGCTGGCGTTGGTGTTGTTGGAGATACTGCACACAGCAGAAGACAATTTATGCACAACAGGGATTAACAAAGTAGCTCTCCTACTTCCCCTTCCATAATTCGTTTTCTATAATCATCACATTTCATTCTGGCAAAGTTTGAAAAGGAGCCCTGACCATATATGGTAAAAATTCAGAATGATCCAAAATTAGATGTAAAGTCGCCCAAAAATGAAAAAAAATATATTAATAATAATAATAAAAAAAAGAGTAAATAAGCTTATTAAAGACCACTCATGCCACAAGCAGCTTCCAAGCCGGATGGCATCTGAAGTGTCAGTTAAGCAGAGTGCTGCAGATAGCGAAACGATTTCAGGCAGGCTGGGAATACTGAGGCTCCCAGCGCCTGCTCTGGGAAAGCTCAGGACCGAAGGGACCAGCACAAAAGAAAGTGCATGGGCCTTGGGAGGACTTTGTTCCTGTTGTTGTTGTTGTTGTATTTACGAATGCTGCAGGACAGCGTGTGTTCCTGTGCCCGAGCAGACTTTGTGCAAACTTGGCAAAATATGTTACTAAACCTGAAGCTGCAGGACAGCCTGTCAATCTTGGGAGGTCGTGCGCAGAGATTACAAACTGGCCAGCGGCTGGCTGCATGTTTCTGGAGTTGGGGAGATCACTGGGGCTTGAAACACCACAAGGCTTCTTCTCCCCTTCCCCTATCTTAAGAAAGCAGTAAACCCCACAAAAACCAAGGAACTCCCGTGCACGGGTCCACCTCAACACAACAATAAGAGCAGAACTTCAAACATGCAAACCAAGGTGAAACAGAAAATCCCATGTCTTACCTGTAATGTTACAAGTAACATGCAAAGGGGAGGAAACCAGGGGTATTATCTTCTTGTTTTCCTTTTTTCTTCTGATGTAGGAAGAAGCTCTGAAAATTTTTTGCCCCCTTCCCCTTTAGGAGGAAAAAAGAAAAGACAGAAAAAAACGTAGGACGGAGGAATTACGTTCTTCTGAGCACAATCAAGAACTTCAAGCTTCGTCATTCTTTGTTTTGCTGGAGGATACAGCCGCAGGATTAGCCAACCATTACCTGCCGTCCCACCCTAAACCACAGAGAAACATTGAATCTTATCAACTTGATCTTTCCCCACTGTCTGCTCCCGGTTTTTCTCGTACAGATGGCCATTAAAACAAAAAGTGGAAGTCCAAATAACCTGAATAAGTAATTTCCGCTCTTTGGAGGACTGGTATCTCCAGCACTAAACCTGCAGCCTCTAAACCCACACGGAGTTTTCCTCCAGTGAGCCATCTCACAAATACCATTAGGAACCCTCCCGCAGCCCAAATCACTCCCAGTGTGTGCAAACGTTTACAGGGTGGGGGTGCCGGTGATCTCAGAAGTTTCCCAGTTCCTAAAGCAATAAAGCCCAAAGCCTTCTCTTAAGGAAGGCAAGCAAAGGCAAAGCGTGGGGGTATCTCCTGCGAGGTGAAGCAGCCCCGCTGAGGCAACGAGCGCCCAGAGAGGTGAAGCTGGGGCAGGGGCTGGACGTTGTGTTCTCAGGGGATCAGCTCGGGAAGTACAAAAAGAGGAAGGGAAAAATGATAACCAGCTCTTCACTGCTGAGCATGGCTGTGCAAGTGCCTGGTCAGAAGCCAGCAGCTCCCAGGGGAGCCCGAAAACCTATTTGTGAGCTTCTGCTCTGAAGGCAGGGAAGAATTCATTCGCTGCTGATGGCAGGAGAAAAGGACCCGCATGGCAGAAGACGATTTCTGCCCTCCCGGGTACGGGGTCTATCATAATCTTACGCACCTCGGCCAGCAGCGCAATGACATCTCAATTTTTGCTTTTCCTGGCGCCGGATCGAACATTCATCATCTCAGCCTTTACCTGCAGGGTGAACGGGATCTCCTGCCGCGCAGTGCTCTTTGCAGAGAACGTACAGAGACACTCGGCTATTTTTATTACAATTTAAAGTGTCTCCAGCTGGGGCTTGGACTTACTTATCTCAGAAAATGCCTTTCACCCTGTGAGGCAAGCACAACTACTGAGACCAGCAGAAATTCTCTATCCATCAGGCCCTCGTAAAAAGCTGGGATGGACCATCTGCAGCAGGCAATGCTCGCTCTGGATATGTCCTTTGTCAGAAAGCTGTCAAGCTGGCCAGCTGTTTCACAGGCGGTGCAACTGAAAACTCGGCTTTGGGGGCCGAGATCTACCCCGACCGGCCAACTTGACTACTTTTGAAATACAATGGGGTCTTAATAAATATGAAACCAGAAGTCACTCTAAATCGGGCAGAGAGGTGCTGCCTTTCTCACCCTTCCCCTAAAGAGCAAC
>VWZY01003035.1:431169-452937 GCA_013399075.1 Chloroceryle aenea
TCAGCCCAGGCTTCAAGGAGCTGGCGGACCCGTGAAGGCCCAGCCGTGAGGCCCGTTATCCCGCGACGGTGTGGGGAGGGCTGGGGCTGAGCCCCTGCCACCCGGTTTTGAGGGAGTAGCGGTTCGCGGCTGTCTGGTGAGAAGTGGGGTGTCTATGTTAAGTGATCTCGTCTGGAAGCCTGGGACGTGCTGTTCTTGCAGCACTGTAGGAAGCCTTAAGGACGTACCTCTCTGAAATATAGACAGCCTTGTGCAAAATGTAGTGTTTTGCTAGGGTTAAGGTAAATTAGAGATTGCAAATTCTTGGGCTGCCTGCTCTAGGTGACCCTGCTGGCGCAGAGAGGCTGGACGAGATGATTTCCAGAGTCCCCTTAAAACCGCCACCATGCTGTTGTCTGCTCTTCTGTCAGTTGATACTTGGCAGTATATGCCAGTCTGGGGAGAGACACCCTTCATTCTGGGGAAGGGTGGAGGTTGACCCCTGTGGAATAGCTCATTGGTAAATGAGACAGCCTTTCCTGTGTCGTGTGCTCTGACTTATTGTTACAATTAAAGGCCCTGTGTTAACAATGTAGTCTGATCATTCCCTTGGACTTCCATGTGCCTGCATGTGATGAAAACTATGTTGGTAGGGACATCTGAGAGGGTGATGAATACCAACATATCTGAGCTGGGCACGGAATAATGAGTAGTGGCATACGGGGCATGGTTCAAACACCCTGTCCTTCCTGAGCAGCTGAACTAAGCTGGCAGCTGCAGCACTGACCTCGTGCTCAAACACCAGAACTGAAGCTGTTGAAAACAAATGAGTTTGGTGGTTCTGTCCTGCTTAAAAATAGGGGATAGCAATTATTTTTGTGGTCTTGTATCTTCAAAGAGCTTGTGTAGACTTCACTGGGGAGAGCTGTACTCAAAGGTGCAGAGGATTGATTTGACTCCTAGTTGAGGTTATTCAAAAGATCGTGTGAATGTAAGGCTTTGTTCTTGGGAGAAGAGAAACTAATGGATACTTTCTTGTTTTCAGTTAAAGATGCCTCTGCTATGTTCTTGCCTCTTACAGCTTCGAAACAGGTGAGTGCTGCTCCTGAAATACGGGGTTTAAAATGAGTAATAATGTGTAGGTACATTTAAAACAATAAGCCTGGAGTACTCCTATATCTTGGGAGATTAGAGGACTGGTGTTTGTTATCCAGTAATCAGCTGTGATGCCTATTCCAGCCATCCTTGTTTTTATACTGGGAAAAATCACTGGTTCCTTTATACTGGTAAGTGGCTGTGAGGGCCCTGTTGTTTCTGAAGCACTGGTCATCCTGTAACCAGGCTATGGTAGTACCCTGGGTGCTTTTTTTCCTTTGTTACTGCTGTTTCACTGTCCACGGCAGTAGCTTGTTGGTTGGAGAAAAGTGCCTGCTGCATGTTTCACAAAACCTGTAACTGTTAGGATTGGTGTTAATTAAATCAGAGCCTATGATGGTTTCAATATAAGAGTAGTGGACAGAAGTGATTTCTGAAAACTCATTGCTGAGGCTTTTTTCTGTGCTTAGTGTCACTGCTGGAGGTACTTCCTCTAGTTCTACAAATGCTTCAAACCATTCTGTCTTCCAGATCTGCCACTGAATATGGACACTTGATGCTAGTTCACAAGGTAAGAAATACTGGAAAACTCAACAGAAAATAATGCTTATTGCCTGTCTAGACAGCATGTTTTGTTGTAATAACATCAGGCAGACTTTCCCTGAGTGTTTTCTCTGGTGCCGCAATGATGACGCTTATTTGCTACTCTTGACCAAGAGAATGATGAGCACTCCTACCACCATAGCTTCTCTCTGAGGCACAGCAACTTAGAATATCTCTTAACATTCTGACGACAGAATATGCTGTTCATAAGTTTTTGTTCTTCCAGGATTTGAATTATGCACTTGGAAGACCTGCAGAAGAAACACCACCTGGTGAGAAATGTGTAGTCTGTGTGTAGGGGTTTCTTCTATGGAGCTGTTGAAACAGGGTGGGTGGGATGTGTGAAATGTGAAGGAAGCACTTGAGGATTAATTTTCCCAGAAACAATTGATATTCACTAGTATCCAAGATATGTTTTACTTGGAGAATGTCAGTTTCTCCAAGCTGTCACAAGATGATTGCTTGGTTCTGTTATCTTAAAGCAGATACAGTGATGATGGCATAGTTCAGCAGAATGTCCTGTGTTGAACAGTTGTCTTTCGCTCCTATCTGATGTATCTGTCTCCCTCGACCTCTTGCTAGGGGGTGTAGGCTGGGCTGTGAAGGCTCAGGGAACATGATTTTTTTTCTTTATTGCAGGCACTGGGAGATGAAGCTATAAATTGTGCAAGGTAACAACACGCATCTAAAACCAGATGTGTATTGCTGATGTGCGAAAAGGCTGTGTGTGATGACTGCATAGTTCAGCAGATGAGCCGTGGTGATCATACTCTTACTGTCTTTCGCTTCTGTCTGATGCAGCCCCTGTACATTAGGCTGAGCTTTTGCGGAGAGTTGAGGGTGGAAAAACTTTCTTCTGCTCTGTCAATGTGTTTGACAGCTTGTCTCAGAAGATCAGTAAATGGGCTAAATATTAAAAACACTATTTCAGTAATTTCAGTGGAGTCTTGGTTGATTTGGTGTCAGTGCCCCAAGTTCTCTGTTGTTGCTTTGCAGGCTGCCCTGGGCAGAGGATGCCTGTGCCACCAGTGTGAGAAGCTATTTCACTTGATGTTGAAGACAAGGTCTTCCTAACTAAAGGTAATTGAAAAGTTTCTAGGTAGGTGTTACATTTGGCTATGTTGTGTCTGAGATTGGGAATTTGAAAAGAAGAGGCTCTGCAAATCCATTTTGTTTCTGGAAAATCTGAAGCAAAGATACTAGTACCTGGAGTGTGGCTTCAGGTCCCCTACGCTTAAATAAAAGCATAAAAATTGTTTTGTGCTGTTAACATTATTAGCATATGCCTGTTGAAGCTAAATTTTGAATGTGGTAATAATAATAATTCAGTATTTGAAATGCTTTTCCCAGTTCAGGCCAACTTAAATGCTTACACAAAGTTTGTCACAGAACACTGCAATTTAGAAGTCTACTTCTTCCTGCAATTCCAGCAGCCTCTGGGTTTGAGCAGTTGCCATCTGAAGGGTGTTGGGGAGAGTGCTGGGAAATGGCTTTAGACCCCTGCCTTGGGGAAGGGGACAGGAGCATTGCAATCTACTGTAGATGATGTTGAATCAGGTCTCTGATCCCAGTGAGGATAAAACTTGACTAAACACTGATACAGTATTTCATTGGAACTGCTCTTACACTAAAGTGTTCTGCTGGAGTTTTTAACAGCGAATTTTCCTTTGCAGGCTTCCAAAGTGTTTTCACTGCAATGTAAGTACTTGTTCTAGTTTTGCAAGTATTAGCATAGAAAACATGCACAGAAGGGAAGTATTTGTGTGAGCTGTGGAGGAGGTGCAGGGGGTCTGTTGTGATCAAAGCAGGAGGATGTTGAAGGGTAGAACTGTCAGATGCCAGGCTGGTGCCTGTGAGCAATCTCACGAAGTTGCTCTGATAGTACTGTCTGCGTGTTTGCCCTTTTCCCTGTAGCAGCCTTGATCATAAAGCAGATAGCTGACAGTGTGAGCTGCCTGTGTGATGAGATGTGACTGCCCTGACTTCAACCGTGGAGGTCTGCAATTAGCTCTATCTGATTTCAGGCACGTGATGGGATTTCAGCCTCATGTGCTTGCCTGTGCCCTCTCCTCATACTTTGCTCTGTTCCAGGGCTGGGGCAGTGGAGCTGTGAAGTGTATTGTGCTGCCAACAAAAGTAAGTTGCCAATAAATGTAATTGACTGGTCTGAACTGCTGATGGGGAAGTTACTAGATACTTGTTACTCTAAGTACACTGGAGCTGCAGCATTAAGCAGCAAGGTTCCTGGAGAACTGCTTTCTGTAACTGAAAGGAAACAGTATGGACCAGTTAAAACACAGCTGCTGTGGGCTACTTGAGTTTCTAGTTGACAAGAAGGAATGTGTAGTTACCTGGCAGTGCAGAGCTTGTGCTGGCTAGAGGTAGTACAATAGTTTGCTACCAACTTTTTGCTGGTGAAATTAAGCAGTGGGCTTTTGCAAGGAGTGGCACTGATCTTCAGTAGGTGAAATTGTGCAGTAAATTATTTGTTTCAATGTCTAGATTAGAACTACGTGGTGTGAATGAAAACATGGTTGAGGGCAAGGTCTGAAATGCTGAGGTCAGCTCCTCTGCTAAGGAGAAGAGTAACAAAACATAAAGCTTCTCTAGGCATGTACTGTTTGTGATGATCAATTCTAAGCAATGGGAATCTCTCTGAAAGAGGCTGAGGAGGACTCTTGCACTGAAACAGTACCCACATTTAAACTAACTCAGAAGCACTGTCAAGGAGTGTGTGTTGATAAAATTTCTCTTGTTGCAGAGTGAAACACATGGGAGTGGTGTGACAAACAAAACTTAAGTTACATCTGAGGTAAGTGTAGAGTATGTTGTGTTTAATTACTGGAATATTGGTTTTGTGTTAAATGCCTAGATAGTGCTGCCTAAACTTAGTCCTATAAACTGAATTGTCAGTGAACTTCATTGTGTTCTGTGAGACTCAGTTACTGTGGGAATAAAGATGGTGTGCTTGAATCAAGAATACACTTCTCTGTAGTTCTGAATTTGACCTGAAAAGGAAGGGCTCTTTGAGCTGATGCCCTGACAGTTCCTACGCTGTAGTCAGTGGTGAACTTTATGTAGAATTCTGTTGGTATGAACAGAAGACATGGACTTGATGACTAAAAACTGGATATTTATTGCTAGATACCTTCATACAGTGGAAATAGTAAAGGAGCAGAATCAGTGGAGACCACTTGGCCTATACAGTGTTGATAACATAGTACAGCAGTGAATGTTAATGCCCAGAATAACTGAGGCCTGATGTATCCAGCTGTCCTGTGAGCTGACACTGTAACACTGCACTCTTGAATTCAAGAAAAACCACTAACCTTGTGTGCTGTGGCTGTCACTACCCAGTATTTTTTGCTAGTCTTGGTTGTGTTGGCTGTACACAAATTTCAGATCAGGTTCTAGGTGATTGCTGTACAAACCTGTGTCCCCCAGTAGACTGGTTCTCACTTTCAAGGATTTCAAGGTGATTTCTATGGGATGTGTATTTTAGGTATGAAAACTCCTTTGAATACAATTTTGTTGTAGAGAGGCAGTATCACAGTAGCTTTGTAGTTCTCCCTGATTCTTTCCATGTTAGTAATTCAATATTCCCAATGCAGTTAGGATTTGTCAGTTTGGTGTATCCTATCTGGGTGTTACAAGCTTAAGTTTTGTTAGTTGTGACCTGAAATGCAGCTTCCTTGTAGATAAAATTAGTGTGGTGAGTAGAATTAACTAGATAATTAAACTTGCACCTAGTGATGTCTTATTGAAACAACCTCTCTCTTCCTCAGGAAAGGACTATGCTGTCTGCAGCCTCATTGGGTAAGACCACATCGTGCACAAAGTCTGTTAAAAACTTTAAGAATATTTGTAGCCATTGATGAAATTCGATTCTGCCAAATGAATTCCTGTGATATTAACAATTTCCGTTCCTATTTTCTCTGAGGTTACAAAGCTGCTGTTCTGCTTTTAGCAGGTGTGCTACTACTTATGTTAATTGTGGTTTCTTGCTTTAGGTGAGGAGGCAGCTTTGAAACTACTTTGTGAAGAACTTGAGAAGGTGAGTGTAACTGTAGAAATGAAATTCATTTGCTGGAACCAAATGATGATCACTTTAGCTTGAACTCTCTTTCTGAACAGAGATGAAAAACTAAGATCTGAGTTGTTCCCAGCAAGTACCTTGTGCTGGTTTGGTGCCTTACGGTGGTTGTTCTTCTGTCTTAATAGGTGGAAGATTGCAGAATAATGGGTTACACTTGCATGAACGGCATTAAAAAAGCCAAGTGTTTCTTTACGGCACTGGTCATGTTTGCTTGCTACTGATTGGAACCAATAAAAATTTGCAAACTCTACCTGTTGTGAACTGCTTTCTGACTTGAACAGCTTGCTGTAAAACAGCTCCAGGGTACTTTATAAAAACTGCAAATGCTTGATATAGTGAGGATTTTAACTAGTTTAAATGCTACTTCTGCAAGACTTTTAACTTAGGTGTGTCAGGTATGGCTGGAGAGCAGGCTGCAATTGACTTGAGTAATACCAGGAATTGGACAATGCTAAATAATTGTAGTAATTAATGTGTTGTAGGTGAGATCAACACTGCTACTTGTATTTTTCACTTCTAAAATTACATGTCACCAGTATGTCTGGTAGTATATGTTCAGGTGCAGGTGACATGCACAGAGTAAGCATGCAGCTTTGACACAACCAATTTCTACTGGACTCGGTCAAATCTGGTTGCTGACAACAGTCTGGAGCAGCCAGCCTCCAGGAGGAAAAAACAGTTGTGGAGTAGTAGATGATTTTGATAAGCAGTAACTTTTTTGAAATTAGTGTTATTAGACACTATGGCCTGCCCAGGTATTGCTCCTCAAAACTTTTTAATTGTAGGATTTCTTAGGAAAATATAATTTCCCCCATCTTTGTCTGGAGTGCTATCAGTATGGGGAAGTCAGCTCTAGAAGAACTTGTTCTCTGTATTACTTGAGCTATTGCTGTAGCACTTCTAATGAGAAGTAAAAGTAGACATCCAAACTGGTCTGCAGGAATATTTTCAGATTACTAGCATTCCCTAAAACCTTTCAGTAAGAGGAATAGGTTTGTCATGTGTCCCTCCCACTCCAGCTGCTATTCAAATTGTGTCTTGTAGAAAGAGCCGAAATGTTTTTAGCCAGGATAGTATTTCATCCCAGAGAAAATTAGACATCATCTTGTGTCCATGTGCAAATTAAATCTCTTCTGCAGTAAAGCAAAAGCCATTAATATGGTCTGTTTTCATTCAGAGCTGATTAGTAGCCTCTTATTCTTCCCCCAACCACCATACTACTTTTTAAAATACCAGACTTCATTGTGCCTGTTAAAGAGCTTGAAGGGGCTGTCATAGCCTGCTGTATAGAAGAAGTCTTCATGAAAAGGTTGGCCTCTGTTTCTTAAGATTCTGGCCAAGACTTCAGCTTCTTCAGCATATTTCTCTGGGGAGGCAAATCCCCCAAAGGACCTGTTAGAAGTGAAAAAAGAAGATTTTAAGAGTTCAAGCCCCTGCATTTTATTTCCACAGAAGGAAAGTTGATGATTCCAAAGTCTGCAGTGTTTGAGCACTTCTGATGCAGTTTGTTATGGAAATGATACAGCACTAGCTTCAGGGAGTTTGTATGACTGTACTACTTTAAAAAGATTTAAGCTTGCAATTGAGAGCATTAGCTGACACAGGTTGTTGCTTGTGGCTTTAGTACATGCAGATAGGGCAAATGTAGCTTTGCCTTTTATTTAATAACTGCCCTGCAGATTTTTTGGGACTCTGGGTCTATAAATGGGGCTGGAAGAGTAATTTAGGTGTTCTGGAGCACAGGGTCTGTTCCCTGAGGAATCTGGAGGCTGTGTTTCTAAAAAAGCCCTTCGGTGCAATATGTGCTGAAAAATGAGTGCTTTGAAACTTTATCATTTCTTTGTTCTTAAGACACTCAAGCATAAAAAAGGACGCAACTTGAGCTTTTGGAAATGAAGTCTCCGAACATCAGTATCTGTCTACAGTGTAGCCTAGGCTTAATAGCTGGACTCCCTTGAGTAGGTGCTGCCAGTTGTGCTGGTGGTGCTTACCGGACAAAGATGGCTGCTGCCTTCCGCTCTTCAATAAACACATCTGAGTCGGTGGGCTGGGGAGGGGAGTCCTGGTGTTCAAACGGCATGAAGAAAGAGATCTTGAAGTCTGTGCAGCCAGATTTTATCAGGCAGGTCACTGGCACAGTCATATCAATCTTCATTTCTAGAGGGGGAAGGGGAAGTCTTTTAAGTTGCAAGGAAAGACAGTGCCTGGGTGCTGCTGTGGGAGAGGGTGCAGACTTTCCTAAAAGCGGAGACTAAAGCAACCTCACAGGTATAATGGCCTGAGGGAGTCAGGGGTATAGAAGCAGGTAAAGGAAACCTGCTGTGTCCTGCAGCCCATCTTTTGTCTAGCGCTATTCAGCTTCATCTTTCATTTGTGCTTCTTGCAGTTCATTACCTTTCTCATTCTTCCCTTGGAGGTAGTGGAAGAGTTTCCAGAAGCCCTGGCGCATTGCCTCCTTCTGTGTCTCTCCCCTGATGACTGTGCTGACCCACTTTGCTGTCTCATACTGTCGCAGTTCATAATCCTTTGCCTGAAAGGTAGCAAAAGTCAGAGTGGCTATGAGATGAATATTAAAAAAAGACAGCTGCTCTTTCCAAATCATCACAAAATTATTGTTGTGAGGTAACACTGGGCAACCTTTTTCCTGCAGGCTCTGGGCATACCCCCAACATCCAACCATTTCATCCCTCCCTTGCGAAACCACTGCCTTAGGCTGAGCTCCTCAGAGCTTACAAATATGCCCTTGGCAATTGAGTGTGGACAGTGTTCATAGTAACACTTCCCAGCTCTTCCATTCTCAACAGTCAGATTCCCAAAGCCACCTTGGCCCTGCAGCACCCTGACTGCAGCAAGCTTGCTCTGGCCTTTAGGTATTACCATTGTCTCTGCTGCGCTCCACCGTGGGGACTGCAGATCCAGGGACAGAAATGTTTGCTTGAAGGATTTAATCATCTTGCCAGAGCTGAAAGTCAAACACAGTTCATTTGCCTCTCCAAACTATGCAATGTCCATGGGGCAGAAGAAAGCACTAGGCCTTTTTTGCCTAACACGAGAGAGCTTTTCATTAACTTCTGATCTCTGACCTTTCAGTAGCACTTGCTACAGGGAGAAGCGAATGGAAAAGTTAAAGCAAAAGACTGGTGCTTTCCAAAAGGCAGTTGGCCCTGAAATTGAGAAGCCCAGATTCCATTGCTTATCCCCTGTGATTTAGCAATGAGGGCTGAAATCCTTTTAGCCCTGGAGTAACCAAGAGAGAACCAAGAGCAAGAAGCAACCTCTGGGCTGACTGGGGTGCATTCATCTTCCAGGACATGCTGCCTTGGCTGCTTCACAAAGTGAAGGCATTTCCTGGCAGCCAAATAAAAGCTTTTTGCTTCTGAAAGTGGCAGTTACATGGAAATCTGTAAGTAAAAAGAACTTCAGGAGTTCAGCCACTTTTCTCCTGAATGAAAAGGTAGTTGTGATGATGAGTACTTTGGTCCTGTCTGTGCCCATAACTTTATTGGACCTCTCATAATAGCTGATGCCTTTTTTAAGGTGCTTCACCTCAGAGCCTTCTGAATAGATGAGACTTTCTGTATTTATGGATATGTGGCTACTTTCCTAGGTAGCGTTCCTGTGGAAGGAAAAAGCTGAAAATACGTATGTACTTAAAACTGTCCCAAAATAAAGTGAAAATCAAAATCACTATTGAAATAGTGACATCTGGTCAAAAGTCTTGAGATTTTTAGGAGCCTCACTTGCCATTTTTGTCTATACCAAGAAGATTATATCATGTAACCCACATCCTGAGAAAGCCTCTGCTTTCTATTATATTCCTTTGCACTTCACATTGCAAAGGCAACACATCATTAATTCAGCAGTTACCTTGATTCTTAGGCCGTCTCACAGTATAACTTAGTTGCATGGTTTTTAAGTAACAGAACAAACTTCGAGGTTATTTTTCATCTCTCTGCCTCCTCAACCATTTATAGCTGCCCACACAGCAAAAAGCCAGTACCCCATTATTTTTTTCGTGGGCTTTTAGTATTAGAGGTGCACTGACGCAATTCACAGCACATCCCACCTCCTGTGGCAAAGATTTCAAGATCTGTCATCTTTAGTGATGTCTGTGAACAGCTGTTTTTGTAAAATTGAAGAACTGCCTTGTGCTACCTGGCTACTTTCTTACCTGTTTCCATTTCCTTGCGACATGTAGGCTACCACTGAATACAGTTAATTCCTTTCTGTACCCTGATTTAGAGGTGGCTACAAGGAGTTTCCTCTTTGGCATCTATGTGACTGAAAAGCTTTTACCAAAAAGACACTTCAAAACCCCTCATTTCACTTAGGATCCTTAAAATAAGTAGTGCACAGAGCACTCATGTGTTGAGCTTTTTCTAGCAGCTCCTTCAGTTGTCACCCTAGAGCAGGGCAGAGAACCAAACAGCAGGAGAAAGCCACCAGTGGTTAAAAGGAGCCACGTGTCCCCTCCCTGTCCCAGCTTGAAGATACATCTTCAACAGTGTGCCAGAAGGACTGGTCACCATCTGGTGGCTGGATGGCAGTCCCAAGCTGGACAGTTGTACAAATGAACAGAATGTAATGATAAAGCAGGACTCCAATCATTTTATTAGAATCGAATGTGAGCAATTAAGCTGAAGCTTCCTACAGTTTTTTTTTTATTCATTTCCACTTCAAAGGCAAAAGTGCTGCTGCTTTCCTGCCATGTCAATTTCTATTTCTCCTTCCCACAACCAGATAAAGAACATGTTTCTCAGTGTTTTCCTGGCTATGTTAGAAAGCAAAGAAGTAAACATTGCTCCATTTCCACAAATGCTGTTGTAGTAGCTGCCCTATGAGATGGCTTCTCTCTGTAGTTGCCAGTTCCAACCCCTACCCAATCAATGTGCCTTTTCTTAAGTTCTGGTTAGATCTCCCATAGCTCTGTTTTACAACTTGTGGCCAGTACTGTCAGCGACCACCTGCCTGAAATACTTTTGAATTACATAAAACAATGTTTTTGAGTAGAGAAAAGATAAACCGAGCAGAATCCTCCAAAGTTCTAGCTGAATTCTTAGATCTACTGGAAAGTTTAGCTTTGAGGTTTCCATCTGTCCATATGTGTAGGACCGTCAGGCATCTAGGCTTTTTCTCCAGCTGTTACACTTGTGCCACAGGGCCAGGGAGCCTAACAGCCAACTTCACAGGTCACAGCGACTAAGTGCAGCCAGAAAGTGCCATTCTGCAAGCTGCTAATTTTATTGAGAAAGGAGATGTACTTACGTTTTAAGCTGTAAGTATCCTTCTAGCTATGGCAGTCTGTCCTGATGCTGCACATACTCACAAGATGCTGCGTGTCAGTGTTTATTTTAGTTTCATCAAACTCCGCCCATGCCTCAATCCTACTGGAGGGGGGGGTGCTGTTATGAAAACCAGAAGGTTGTAGCCTTCTCTTCTGGGTCTCATTGGTGAGCTCCCACACAAATGCCGAAAGCCCGCCTACCACCCACGAGGCAACACTGGGTCCAGTGTGTGATCTGGCTCTGTAAACAGTTTTGCACCCTTGTGTAACTTCCCCTGTTTTCCATGCCTTGTGCCTGCTTATGTCGGGGTTAGGGGCAGGTTTTGTACTGGCTGGAGAAAGAATTTCACATAAAGACGTTCTCCTCTCCCAGCTCACATTACATGAGAGTGGTGATACAGAAGGAAAGCTTTTCCTTTTTACCTGTGGGGTGAAGTGGTAGAAATGTGGCTGCAACCTAAGCTAAGGCCATCCTCACAAGATTTCTGCTGGCATGCTATGAAAGGCAGACACTGTTCTATAATAGTTGTCTGTTCTGAGCTGTATTTGAGGCTAATCAGCCCCCTTAGCCTTTGGATTTCTGCACAAAGGGGTTATACAAAGCTATTGTGAAATCCTGCCCTGCCAGAGTGACACTGGACTCTTCATTTAACCAGCTGCAGCTCTAGACATGTATTAGGTACCAGCACAATAGAGCAGATTAAACTTTCCAGTTGGGGTTGGGAGAACACCTCCCGCATTTGTCACAGTTCATGCAAATTCCTTGCAGCCAAATTCGGCTGAGCCCTCTGGGAGGTTTGAAATCAATAGCTGGGAAAACTTTTAATGGGAAACACACGTTGCTTGGGGGGAACTTCATCGGGATGCTCTGTGACCCGCTCCTATTCCAAAATGAGGACTATCACACGCACCCCTGCCCTACCATGCCAAATAGCAATTGCAACTGTATCTCTAAAGCCACAGAAGTGGGATGGTGTAAAGAGTGGTTTACTACTGGAGTGTGCTAAGGCCTAACATGCAGAACCAGTTCTCTGCATTCTTTCTGCTTTTATTTTACAGAGTAAACCTCCTCTGAGTTCTAGCCGTGCTCTGCTTGTGTCAAACAGGAAAATCAGCAGGGTGGTTTGGAGAAGCAGAAGCTGCTACTTCATGGTCTTTGCTCAGGATTTACAGGTGTGCAAAAGCACATGCCTGTGTAAGGTTGTCTGGTGCATGACTCTCACCCCAACATTCCTGCTGAGTGCATACAAATAATTATTTTATCCAGAGTAGAGAAGGATGTGTAAAAAAGCTACGCAGCTGCAATATTTTGGCAAATCTCAAGAAATACACCCCAATCATGAGCACAGAGAAGTATTGCCTTGAAAGGGGGGCTGTTAATCTGGCAATAAACACGGGCCCACTGTGGATTCTGGCTTTGTTTCTGAAGCAGAGAGGCCCAGAACAAATCCCCAGTCAGTTTGGATGTTTCCAGCTGATGTCACCAACAAAGAGCTAACTGTTTGTGGTGGAGTAGCCCGAGGCTGGAGAACAATCACCACTGTTTTCCACAGAAGTTGTTTTCCAGCATTCTTGTTTTTCATGTATACATTGAGAGAACATGTCAACGGTTGGAAGAGACTGCAGGACAGGCATGAGGACATGTGTTCTGTAGATAAATATATACAAACACAAAATGCATATAACTAGGGGCATGGGGAAGAGATTATGATGGAAGCTGACACACAGTCTCACTGATACCACCAAGAAGGGGACAATCTAGTATGCTAACTCTGTCCCTCTTGCCCTTTACACGGGAAAATAACATGAAATAACTGTTTTAGTACCTTGGAGTCCCAGTAGTTCACAGAACATATCACAGGGAAGTTCATCAGTGTATGTACACTGATAGTTTGCCTGGCTGGCTGCTGCATGGGGGAAAGCCAAAACAGGCAGCCTTTATTGGCTCACGCTGCTTAGATAAATACCACATTCAGATGTGAGCTGGCATGGTGCACTCTCAGCTCATAAGGCCAGTGGCACCCTGGGCTGCATCCCCAGCAGTGTGGGCAGCAGGGCGAGGGAGGGGATTCTGCCCCTCTGCTTTGTGCTGGGGAGACCCCCACTGCAGTGCTGGGTCCAGCTCTGGAGTCCTCATCAGTCCAGTTGGAGAGGGACCAGAGGAGGTCACAGCAATGATCTGAGGGCTGAAGCCCCTCTGCTGTCAGGCCAGGCTGAGAGAGCTGGGATTGTTCATCCTGGAGAAGAGAAGGCTCCAGGGAGACCTTCTTGTGGCCTTTCAGTACTTCAAGGGGCCTGTCAGAAAGATGGGGACAATTTTTTTAGCAGGTGCTATTGTGACAGGACAAGGGGCGATGGTTTTAGACTAAAAAAGGGAGATTAAGACCAGAAAGAAGAAAGACATTTTTGACATTGAGGGTGGTGAAACCCTGTCCCAGGCTGTCCAGAGAGGTAGTCAATGCTCCATCCCTGGAACCATTCCAGGTAAGGTTGGCCAGGGCTCTGAGCAACCTGCTCTAGTTGCAGATGTCCCTGCTCCCTGCAGGGGATTGGACTGGACCTTAAGAGGTCCCTTCCAAACCAAACCAGTTGATGATTTATATACTATACATCTAATGCAAATAATTGCTGCCCACAGAGGAGCCCTAATTGTACTAATTAGCCAGGCAGTAATTCTCAGATGTAGTCTATGACACCTCTGTTTAATGTTTTATATATATATATGTCAGGGACTTGGCTGGTATCTTCTTGAATATCTGATGAAACAAGATGAAATTTTCTATACTGTTCCCTTATGCTCCTGCACTGAGAAGAGGGCACAAGCACATGTCAACAGGCAGTTTGTAGTGTAACTTTATAATTCGCAGCAGGCACTTCTGCACAGAGCACCGTAATGAAGTCATACTTCAGTAACAGCTTTTCAGGCCAGCAGCTTCTGTTGGAGAGATGAGGCTGTGACACGATCACTTGTGATGTCCATTTTTTCCCTGTATGGACTGTGTGTACAAGCCCAGACAAGACCTTAAGTTCCCATCATTTCAATTACGTCTGCTCTGTTACCGCAGCTTTTGCACTCACCTATTCATGTCAGGATTGGAGAAGCTGGGGAAAATACGGTTTGTTATAGTCTGGTTAATGCTGACTTTAAATCACATTCATGTGAGTGACAAGTCAGTAGTGTAACATGAAAAAATGGCATGTGAGGGACAGAGAGGGACACTTCTGTCTCCAGTCTGGCCACTCACATGTTCTAACAAGTGGTCACAACGCAGACGCTCCTGGCAGTTCTGCGTTTCTGCCTAAGCCTGTCAGAACATCAGTCAGCCTTGTGCGCAGCAATCATTTTGATTTAAAAGAACTGAGGCTCTTCACATATCAATGGCATTTGTTTTTGCAAACACACAGGGATCAGATGATGCAGAAGCCATTAACTTCACAACACAGAAGTTGAGCATGTGATGTTACTGGAGCTGTTGTAAAAAATAGTTCAAGGCAGCAAAAGTGTCTTTACATGTTAGATGAGCTGTGGTTTTCTGCAAATTCATCTCCCAAGAGAAGCCTCTTACCTCCTTGCTCTAAAGGAAGGGAAAGCCTTCCAGAAAATTCCATTTTATATCTTACTCTCCCATCAAGGAGACTGAAGAAGCAGAAGTGCAGAAGCAGTTGAACGTACCCTATAGAACTGTTCCAGGCAGATTCCATATTATCCCTTGCAAACCGAGGAACTGAAATCTCTGTCATGACTCTTAGGGAGATGCTATTTAGACCTTATGCTCTAACCTACACTTTTTATGTCAGCACACCATTTTCTTACTGTTGGATTGACCTTCAACCAAAAATCATTTCCTTTCCGGAAATGGATACTTGGGATTTTTGTCGTGCTTTTTGCTTGATTATGGCTAATTAGTTATAAGTGACACATGAAATTATTGTATCTGCCAGTGTGCGGGGCTGGGCCGCCCCTCCTGGCTGTCTCAGTGACACCATTACCTAAAATCTTGCTGAGTGACTCCTTGCTAGCAGCTCACTTCCTCAGAGATTGCACAGAACTGCCTGGCTTTGACCAAATAAGCAGCACCACTCCAGAGCACTCTTGACTTGGCATTTTCCAGGATGTCTCTGCTGAAGGTCACATTTTGGAATCATTTGAGGTTTGGAGAATTAATCCTAAATTAATCCTTCCTTCCAGCTGCCGTGAAAAACCTTCCTAAACCTTCCTCTCTTCTGTCCTTAGAGCCCAGAGGGAGACCAGGAGCTTTCCCCTTTTTAAACACCACTTGATGCACTTGTCTTTTTTCTAGAATAAGGGTTGTTTTTAATATGGATCCATGTAGGGATCTTGCTGTCAGCTGAACCCCACAAGTAATTATCTCACTAAACTTCTTCAGGCGCCATTAATACTTGGCTAAATCCACAGAAAACCTGCAGTCCTCTCGGAGTACTGGAAGGAGAGGAAGTGAATTCAGCTTCCCGTGCAAATTCAGCCAGGTTCTGCTGTTAACAGATTGTTCTCACAGAAAAGAAACCAACAAACCACCATGAGACAAGGTGACTTTTATCTTCAAAATATGAATGTATCATTCAGGGAAACAGGATTAAGGTCACATAGATAGCAGTGTCTGCTAGAAAAAAAACCTTGACACAAATCTACTGTATTGCCATTTCTGCTTTTTTAGATGTTATTTAACAAGGATTTAAGCTGTAGCCTGGGGTGGGAGAGAAAATATGGTGCCTTTGCAAGCACAGCTCTGAAGAGGAAGGAGACAGGCATTGGTCATCTGAGTATAGCTGAGAGAGGGCTCAAAACAACAACCTTAAGGAGGACTGACATTTACTGATTGTTTCTAACCAATAGGAAACTCCAGTATTTGAAGTCTCCAACAATCCATACCACAAATAATGCTCTTGAGCAATACAGAGGAAGGAAGTAGTTGGCAACCACCATGGCAGCCCAAGGCCTCTTATATGTCACCTGCTAGACAGTCTCTCCAGATGAAGGTAGAAGTTCAGAATTGGCTTCTGGAAGAATAATTTTTATATCTGCATTGTCCAGCAGTTCCTCAGGCAGATACTTTCTGCCCTGTCTTTGTAGGCAGCAACACAGTGGCTCTGCATTTTTTTTCTTTGACCCACCTTCCCAGACTTTTAAGGTGATCTTTTCCTTCACCCGCTTTGAGGCCCCTCCCTCCCTCCCTCTTGTTCTCAGCTTTCTTCAGCTGTACGCTGCAAGGGGTGAGACCACCAGGCAGCTCTTCTGCCCAGGGCCAGGCTTAAGCTCCTGACTCTCCTGAAGGGTCCAAATATGAGAACAGCCCCACGAGTCTGAAAAAGATCCAGGTATGCGGGAATTGCCCTAGAGAGACCAGGGTTTCCCTGTGGGGTCCCAAGGATCTGAGAACGTGTCCAGAGATTATGCAGACAGGCCCAGGGGAGTAGGATTAGTGTCTCAATGAAGATGTTCTCCTATGATAATATTTTCCACTTTTCCCCAAAAGACATGAAGAGCTAACTGAAACTGAGCTGGTGAGCTTCTTGCTAGGGTCATCTCTGTTGTGATGGTTCTTCATCAGTACGAGCTGAGGACCACAGTGCTACACACACTGGGTGATGTGAAGCAGAATAAGGAATCCTTTACAAAACCCTTGCAATGTAACTGTCCAAGTATTTGTCAGCCCATGGGCATCAGTGATGCATGGCTGTAGAAAGTGTTCTCTCTCTGGCCTGTTGATCCATCTCACCACCTAAGCACAAATTGAAGAGTTATCCTCGCTGAGAATTTTGTCTCCTTAGCTTCTTCCTGATCTTTGTTGCATGAGTGTGGGTCATGTCAGAACTTCTCCCATCTTCTAACAGTGAGGATTTTGGCAGCTGGTGTGGGGTTTTGGTGGGCAATTTTGTTATTTAGGGTAGGCAAGTAAGGCCTCCAGAGATGGATTCTTTAAGAGTTTGGTCTGTCCTCTCTCCATATGAGCCAATGCTGCACTCTGCAGCAGATGGCACTGTTGTTTGTCTTCAGAGGTGAGTTTTACTTGCATATAAAAGTCCCTCAAACTCCCTTTGTTGACAGTGTCCACTTTAGCTCACTAATGGATCCAGTGATAGTTTTTCCTGTTTCTAAAACTTTACATTTTAATATATTTTAGAATCTATTAGTGTCTATTAGAGTTAAACTATCAAGCTTCCAGGCAGAATCAACACCAAACTTTGCAATTTAAAACTGAAATTGAAAATCTGAGAGATCATCATATCTTCTTTTAGGTTTTGATTTAGAGCTGAGAAAATGAGGTAGATTCTCTTCATATAATGACATCATGTCACTTTCTCAGGTGACATACCTCTGAAAACCAGCCAGCCAAGATGGTATTGAATAGCATTTCATCACTTGCATGGGTTTTGCTTTATGAATTTCTGCCATCATTTAGACTTGAGTACATTGTATTTGTTCCGAAGGGAGACTTGGGTCTGTCTTTAAAAGAAAATTATATCAGGATACATTTATTTATTGCAGAGAGAAACAGAAGCAAGACTGCAGCTTAATTATGCCCAACCAGAACTGTACTCGGTAGCTTGAGAAACAGGAAAATCCAGATGTCAGAACTGTGTCTAGGTAGGGAAAGTGTGATTTGGGGAAAAGAGAAGTGAAGGAAGGGGCAGTAAATTGTAGACAGTGTAGAAAATGTTGGAAGTGTTAACATGACAACAACAAATTTATATTCTCCTGAATATAAATTCCCCCCAGGTATTCATTTGCTGATGACTGCAGGAGGAATGAAGAGAGTTATCAATTATCCACCATATTACGTAGCACTGATGAAATGGGCCCCTGCTGTCCTCTAGACCTCTGTGGAATGACTCGTGTGTTAGGTTTGGCTAAAGCACATTTCTTTTTCCTTGTGGTAATCACACAGGGCCTTGCCAGTGTAAACACAAGAGAGTCTTAGAATCTTTATGACCACCTTCTTAATTATGTTCCTTCTAAAGGTAAGGAAAGACTGTCCTGAAACAACCTGCACTCAAGGACTGGGGGAGAGGGACAGAGGCAGTGAGGGGAGTCAGAAACAGTGATCGTGGCTTTGAAAGCTGTGGGAAGTCAGTCCCAACCCTGACCCAGCGCTGAACTGGGGAGGTGATGGGCTGGGGCAACCCCAATATTTCTCAAAACATCTCTAAAGTGTTGTAAGATCTTAACCTCCTCTAGGCAGCCTCAAAACAGATTGAATTTATGTACCTCTAAGTGATCTCTAAAACTCCTTCAGTTAGCTCTAAACTTCCACTAAATAAGTACACATCTCTAACAATTTATTAGCACTTTCAAAATGCATTTAGATTTCCTGTAAACAGCTCTAGAGATCTGAAAAATAACTCCAGATTTCTCCAAATCTCCTCAAAAGCACACTAAGCAGTTCTGAGGAGTGTAATAACCCTTTAAAGAGTGCTATAGGGATTCTCTAAACTGCACTAACTTCTTTCAAAACCTTCTCCTGGCAGCGTTCAGATTCATCTGATCTTAACCTACAACTCCTCTACATTGATCTGATGAAAATCTCTGAATTTCCTTCGGGCCACTTAAACTCTTCTAAAACTCCTTGATCATGCTGTGAAGTGCTCCAAACACCTCTACCACCAGATGGCTACAAAACTAAAAAGCTCTTAAAGAGCTTTTTATCCCTGTTTTACGTTGCACCTTATAAAATCATTTAACTTATTCTAAAACACTCTAGTGTGCTGCTACACCAGTCTGACTTTTAAAGAGCTCAAGAATACTCCTAAAATGCACTATGCTGCTCTACAACCCATCTAAACAGTTCTAAACCTCTTCTAATATGCTATAAACAAAGCTAAGAAGCTATAGATTTCCTCTAAAACCTCCCTAACTCTGTCTCTGAAAAGCCTCTGACCAAAACTAATACCTAAAATTCCTCTACACTGCTTTAAGCAGTGGTAAAATGTTTCAAAACAGATCTCAAACCCTTCTCAGGCTCCTTGCAACTGCTCTGCAACTCCTTCCTGCAGCTCTGAAACTCCTGTTTAGAGAAACGCTGCTAAAACTTCTCTGAAGTCCTCTAAAACTGCTTTGAATTGCACAAAGCAGCTCCACACTGCTTTGACTTGTTCTCAGTCCTCTAAAAGCCCTATGAACAGTTCTAAGTAGCTCTGAAGTCCTGTAAAATTTCCCAAAACACCTGTAAAGAACTCTAAAAACACTAAACTCTTTAACTGAAACTCTTCTAAAATCCTCGGAGCACCTCAAACCAATCTAAAACTCCTCTGTGTTGCTATAAGTAGCACTGGTGTGTCTTTAAATACATCTAAAATGCTTCTAAATCTCTACCATGCAACTCTATAAACTCCTTTACACACCTCTGAAATTCCTCTATCGAGCTCTAAGCAGCTCTAAAACCCTTCTAGGCCAATCTGTAACTCCTACAAACTGTTCTAAGCAGCAATAAACTACTTCAAACTGCTGTAAAACTACTCCCATGTGCTGTCAGCAGCACAAAGTAGCTCTAATACTCTCTTAAAATACTCAGAAAGTCTTCTGAATGTTCTCTAAATGGCTCTACAGAGCACTGAATTGTTTCTGAAACTCCCAAAATACACTGTTCTGGGGCCAGTATTGCTGAGGTTCTTCACTGATGACCTGACTGATGAGCAGAGACCCCCCGGCAAATTTGCAGAGGGACATTGACAGTCTGGAGAAATGATCTGACAGGAACCTCAGGAACTTCAGCAAAGGGAGGAATAAGTCCATGCACCAGTACAGGCTGGGAGCACACAGCTGGAAAGCAGTTTGGCTGAAGAGACCCCGGGGGTCCTGGTGGACACCAGGTTGAATGTGAGCCAGCAGTGTGACCCTGCAGTATCCTGATTAGGAAGAGCTGGCAGCAGGTCATGGGAGGTCATCCTTCCCCCCTGCTCAGCACTGGTGAGGCTCATCTGGAGTCTTGGACTCCCCAGTAAAGGGAAGATGTAGACTTCCTAAAGGGAGTATAGGGGCCTGAAAGATGATCATGGTCTTGGAGAATCTATTACAAGGAGAGGTGGAGGCAGCTGGACTGTACAGCCTGGAGAAGGAGAAATTACCCAGAGGGATGGAAGAGGTAGAGAAGAAGGAATTTCTGGGGGACCACAGAGAAGAGGGGAATTCAGGACGAATGAGATGAACCTCAAAGAAAAAAAAAAAAATACATGAGAATGTGTTAATAAAGCCACACCCTAGAGAAAATGATCTCTGCATGTGAACATCCCACAGGGAGCATATTTTGGAGTGGAGGAGGAATACCACAAACCTAAACTCCTGAGATCGTTATGTGACTCCATGAAAAATGTTCTCCTGGAGCACACAACAACAGGGGGATTGTTCTCACTGCTGCAGGCACTGATTGCTCTCAGAACATGCTCTGATGGCAGACCTGGTAGCATGCACTAAAGGCAGGATGGTTTATTGCACTTGTTTTATGTGTGGATGTAGAAAACCCAAGTTGTTTTCCCTAGGAAGCAAACCAAGGCCACAGGAGAGCTGCGAGCTGCAGGCATTGGGGCATATTCTAGGAAGATCTACTGATGTCTGTTTGGTGGTCAGTCCATATGTGTTCTATATGGCCTTTCATAGCCTCTTCTGAGTCTCTTCAATGTCAGCCACCAAAGTTTCGTTGTCAGATCTCCTGGGAAAAGACTTGAATTCCAGACCAACAGTGGTTCTGGTGGGAGGGTGCCTTGCTACTGTGGGGCCCAGACTCTGCACTGCATGTGGTACACATCTCCTAAAACCACACTTTGGAGAAGAAAACTAGAGCCACATGGGCTGTGTGGAGGGTGTGGTTTTAGCTCCCCATGAACCTTTGTTTTCTGCTCACTTGTCATAGCCTGGCCTCCATTTGCCTTTCTCGTGCAACAGCATGGATGCTCACAGCTCCCCAGGCCGCGTGTCCCAGAGCCAGGGCACTGCACTGGTGTTGGGAGCACTTGCAGCTTCACAGTGGGACAAGAAATGGGCAGAGATGAGGAAATGGGCAGACGAAGCCTTTCCTGGTTTGAAGTCCTCATGGCATCCTGCAGCCCACAGACCATGAGGGGCACCCAAGTTATGGTGATGCACATAGCGGGGCCACAATAGAGTGGGTCTTCTCCTTAATTCTCATTTCTATGCATCTCATGGCTTTTGGTTTATGACATGGTTTTTCTCTTCATACATGTCTGTAGGTTACTGGTTTGTTTTTTTCTTATCCAAATAGAAATGATTTGTAAAAGAACTGCAAACAAGAGGCACTGGCAGAGATGCTCTTCACTGCTGTTCCCAGGCCTTGGTGAGCTTTTGACATGCCCTCTGGTGCTTGTTCCCTTTACAAGGCAGCACGTAGGTTTGTTCTGAACTTACCATGATGAGCCTTCCAAAATTCTCTTGTTCAGTGGCACCAAACTGCAGATAATGTGGGTTTCTTTCGTTGCACCATGCAGTGGATGAGTCTCTCTAGCAGACAGCCCCAGAAGAGTATTTGATGCTGCAGTACCATGAACTTCACTCCCTCATGCAGCTCTAGAGTGCATGGGTAGACAACCAAAGGTGAGCAAACACACATCTAGTCTGTATCTAGGCTTCTCTCTTTATTTTCAGCCATCAACCAAAAGATACCTCCTTTTTTTTTCAGCAGTGACTCATGCCTGGGCAGAAACCCCCGCAGAAATTCATGGAGCTGTTAAACAACACCCC
>VWZY01003035.1:463624-516932 GCA_013399075.1 Chloroceryle aenea
AAAAAAAAGTCTGTCTTCTATGGCATTGTCTTGCTTCAGCCTTCAGGGGAAAAAAGTAACCCTGGACATTCCGTGCTATGTAGTTTTGCTGCTCCCTCCCTCCACCCCTATTTTTTTGTTTATTTGTTTGTTTATTTTGTTACATGAAGTAAAAATTACCTTTTTTCTCCTCCCACCCCCCAAACTAGCAACTGTTGAGTGCACTGGCAATAGGGGCAAATGGAGCAGTTGGAAGGTCAGTATTGCTTGGACTCCCTCCTTTCGACACATGCACTGTATTGTTTTATCTTCCACTACCTACAGAGTATTTCTCTATTTTCTGCTGTCACAGTGGAGGGGTTTTTAGGGTGGGACTGTACAGTAGCGAGCAGACAAGTAAGCTTGCTCCAGTGCTAGTGATGGGACAGTCCTGTAATCTGGGATCTCAGATTATGTTCGTTTGGGTGATTATTGCTGCAGTCTGTAAGATGACCCCAAGGTTTCAACATATATCTTTATCCTTACAGCAACTTTTTGAAGTAGAGAATCACTTTAGTCTTCATTAATAAGGTTAAGGAACCAAAACCCAGGGAGGCTAAAATCATTAGTTGACATGAGAAGCCTGTGAGGGAAAGGGCTCTGCTGAGTTTAAATTTAGATGAATTACTGTGTGACAACTGTGTTCTTGTGTAGATGAACTACTAAATGAACAAGCAATTGGAAAATTAAGTGCTTGACTTTCCATATTGTTTAATTATGTCTCTTTAATTTTGAAAAGCAGTTCCTTGGAAAGAACAGGGAAGAGAAATCTGCTTCTCTTCTGCAGGACTTGTCATCCTTCAGATACTTGACAGTATAAGTCACACATAGACTGCATGAATCTATCATAATAATAGCATTCTTACAATGTCAACAGTAAAAGCCTGTGGCAGCTACTTTTGTGTTGGTGGTTCTAAACTCCTCTTTTGCATTTACCAATTCCGGTTTTGGTTTGGGTTTTGTTTTGTTTTTTTTTGGCAGTACATACAACTATTTGGGAAAAAAAAACAATCTGATGTTGCAAGCCTTTGCAAAGCCAGACCTTGCGTTAGCACAGAAGTATCAGGTATGGTATCATCACTGTCCCAGTAGGAGCAGCCTTCTTTCTGCTCTGCCTTTACTGGGGCTGTTTTTCATGTGGTTTTGTCATCCATACACTGAGGTAGCTTTATTAAAGCAAAGGCCTTTCAGCTCCAACTCCACAGCTTGTTACTCATCTCTCCTTGCCTTCTTGACCAGTCTTTACAAACTTCTAGCCAAGATCTGCCTTACTTTGTCTTCACCTCTAATCTCATCTTTGCAGAATGAGTAGTGGCCTGGCCTTTCTCCTCAGACAAGCCCACAGGGGCCAAACCCCTGTGGAATATTCTGATGATAACTTACATGATGCAGTGCAGATAACTGTCTCAAATCAGCCCTGCCTTGACCTGCTTTGGTCTTGGGCAGCTTGGGTAGATGTATGAGAAGTTCTGCGCAATCAGTGTACAATCTGTATCAAATATTTTCATGGGATGTTTGAGATGTACTTCTTTTGCCTCTAAATAGAAGTAACTGGAGGATGAAAGTCTAAAAGACATCCATAAGATGATCTGCTCTGGGAAATCTCTTCACTAGACGGTGCATATTCAGATTCATAGAACTTTAGAGTCCAATGTGAGACTTACCTGTGTTCCCAGACTGCTTGCGGTGAGGGACCACTTCAACCTGAGTGATACACTGAAATGGTTTTCTTCTATCCATCTTTCTCCTATTCCAGTGGAATTAAATTGGTATTTCCCATAGACTGACCAGGTGGCCAAAGAGTTTTTCTCAAAGCTCTGCAACAATTGTGTAAGCTGCAAGTATCATAATAGCTCTAGTTGCTTTTACATGTTAAATTTTGAAGGAGTTAATAAACTACTGTCTGTCTTTTCTAGTTTCTCACTGGGGAATTTCTGAACTTTGTCATCAAATTAGGTAAGCCTGCCTGTTTCCCTCGTTATATCTAAAAATGCCAATTTAGTGTTCCAGAAACTCCCATGTTTCTGTATCCTCAGAACTTCCTTCCTGAAAGATTTTGCAGGGAGAAAAATGTGTCTGCTGTTTCCTAAGTTAGTAGCAGCTGGGAGCTCAACAAAGGGAGCTGGCCAAGCATCCATGAAACATTCTACTCTCACTTCCTTCCCTCCTCCTGTGAATCTCACAGCTCTAAAGCTGTGACTCTGTGATTTACCCTTTTCTTATCCTGACACTTTCTGTGGGTTATTTTGTTGTTGTTCTGTCTCCTAAAGCTCATTTCTAGATTCACTTCTACGGAGTCATTTTCCTGAAATTCCAGTAGGAAAACAGCTCCAATACTTGTGTCTCCCCCCTTGCTGTAATTTAAGAGTAACTCTATTCAAGGCAGTACAAGGCCAAAGCATTTTAAAATGGGATGATTTTTTGAAACAAACCTGACTTCTAATATCAAAAGTAATTAAAACCAACCAAATCAGAGTAGCATAGGGAGACTGAATGGGACAATTCATGGTTTTACTTAATGAAGTGTTCACTGTGGTTTTGCTGCATGTAGGCAAGCCCCAATGAATCGAGCTGAGCCTGGTTGTATTTCTTGGGTTAAAAGTCAGAGGAAATGCATCATTATTTAGCCTTACAGATAGAGGCAAACCCTGAATTTCCAGAGGCACGTAAGGAAACTTGAGCTATGGACAGAGAGGCCTCTCGAAGTTTCCCATGGAGGTTTAAGCTGGTATATATTTATAGGTATATAAATGCAGTAAGTAGGAGTAATTTTTACTGCAATGTCCTTCCTGTCTGCAAGCACAATCACCTCTTTTTAGTTACATTGTTTCACTTGTTTTCACATAAACCAGGTTTATACCAGATTACACAGGAGCTCCATACTGCTGCTTTTTTGTACACCTGTATAGATTTGGACACTTCTATACACTTGCTGTAAGGACACTTCTATATACTTGCTGTAAGCAAAACGATCTGTAGGCATCCTGATTTTGCTTTTGCCCACCCAGGTTTTGGTGTTGCCCAGACTAAAGCTGTGATGACTTTTGTTTCTGGCATTCCCATGGGACCTCCACGGCTTCCGCTTGTTGATGCCTCTGAGGAGTTCATCATCAAGGCCAAAACCAAGCTGGATAGCATTGTGTGGCCTGATGGCGACTGATGTTCACTTCCATGTCGGCCTGGAAGTGGAGGCTCCTTTTCTTGTGTCACGTGGAGCATTCTCCACATGATGCGATTTCTTTCAGGGATTTGGCAATGTGCCTGAGCCCTGCTTTTTTTTGCTGCAGGTGCAGCCACTTTTTTTGTGTAACTTCCGTCTGCTCTCCTGGAGCTCTGCAATTCCAGGAGTAGCTGCTATCTTTTAACAAAGAACCAACAGATTTTCCCCAGGGGGAGTATACTGACTACTTTTGTCTAGAAAGGAGCAAGATCTGTGTCCACACTGCCTCCAGCTAGGTTATGTTTTGTCCTCACCATTCAGAAGCACTACACTGTGTTTAAACAACGATATGACACTAGCTGGATGCTGAGACCAGTATCTTTTTTATCATATTTTCCTTACAATAAAAACAAAGCCACAGTTGAACTGTGCCTCTCTGTTGTGCAATGCAGAATATGGTCTCACATGTTAACATTGAAAGGTGCTCTTACACCCTGGATGTAAACTCTCTCTCCCAGTTTGAGCTCTTGCTGTCTGACACTATGTGTAGCTGTCAAACATGAGGTCCCAGGAAATTTAGGGAAGCTCATCAAATTAATGGTAGAAGGGAGAAATCAGCCCTGGGTGCTGTGGGCAGGTGGGAGCCAAGTAGGCTGGTACAACATCCAGGCCTGCAGCAGAGGGGCTGGAAGGTGCCTTGTGGAAAAGGACCTGGGGGTGTTGGTTGACAGCTGGCTGATAATGAGCCAGAGTGTGTCCAGGTGGCCAAGAAAGCCACCAGCATCCTGGCTTGGATCAGCACTAGTGTGGCCAGCAAGACTAGGGCAGGGAGCACCCCCTGGACTCGAACACTGGATGGGAGGAAACATCCTCAAGTTGTGCCAGGGGAAGTTTTGGTTAATCATAAGGAACAATTTCCTCAAGGAAAGGGTTGTGAAGGCCTGGCCCAGGCTGCCCAGGGCAGTGGTGGAGTCCCCATCGCTGGAGGGGTTTCAAAGCCATGTAGATGTGGTGCTGAGGGACACGGTTTAGTGGTGCCCTGTCAGTGCTAGGTTAGCAGTTGGGACTCCATGATCTGACAGGTCTCTCTCTTCCAAGCCAAACCGTTCCACGGTAAGGGGTGAATTTTGCTGGCAGCCGTGGTAGCTCCCCTCTAACCAATGCTCTCCAGGCTGGGGNGGGGGTGGGAGCTTCGGCCAAAGTGTCCAAGCGAATTGTGTGGGGTTTAAAATGCACTTAAGTGCACAGAGAGTAAAGAAGACAGGTACAAAGCTCTCAAAATGCAAAGGAATTGATTTTATTGAGGGTGTTTATGCTGCATGTGGGACCCTTCTGGCTGTTAAAATTGTTGGCAAGGGGTGCTGTGTGTCACCACGGCTTTAGTCCTTTGTTAATCTTGTGTTGGGATGTATTAATACGCTCCTGTTTGACTGGCTGCGAGTCTGTGCTGCTGTAATGTAACCGTTCCTGGCTCCAGACACTGTGGATGTACCTGCACAGAGCTTTGAATTCAGGTTGTTTCTGAGAAGAAGCTGAAGCTAAGTGTGAGGCAACACGCACAACAGCTTAGTTCATCAGCCTTGCTGTTACCAAAACTCCGATAAATTAAGAATTCTCTTAACACTCAGTTTAGCATTAGAAAGCAGGCTTTTCTTTATTGGGGTGACAGAGGCATGAGGGCACTGTTCCACCCAGCGTGCCTACGATACGTGGCACCTGTCCAATCTTATATTCCCCTTTACATACGTAGGCATTAGCTTTCTTGGAAAGATTATACATATTCTTTATGTTTCCAGGAACTAATTATCCTATATGCGTAGTTATTAAGCTTGTAGTCTGGATCTCCGAGGGACTTCTTTGGGTGTCTGGTGGTCTCTGATGGTCCCTAGTGGTTGTTGAAGAGGGGCCTCTTAGTGTCCTTTCCTTGAACTTTGAGGCTTCCTTCCACATAAGGTTGTATCTCAGCCCATCTCTCTACAGAATCCTTCTGAACTGGTGTCTGCTTATCTGTGTGCTCCTTCAGGATGCCAGCCACAGTTGATGTCCTTGTGCTCTTTTCTGAGGCCTCATACAACACTTGCTTCCTCCAGGATGTACCAGTCACAGTTGTGGAAGTTGATATCCTTTCATTCCTACCTGAGACCACCTACAGTATTTCTGTCCTTGATTTGTAACATGCCACGGATTTGCACTAAACACCATGAATTTGTTTTCATACCCTTCCTCCCCTGTTCATCTTCTCCACCAATAATGAAACTGAGAAGCACAGTGGTATCAAACCAATTTTAGAGGTATTATAGCTGAGATTGAGCATTACTTGAATGAAGTGTTTGTATGGATAGTTACATTGTTCTTCTGGGTTTTTTTGTATGTTGATGCCCCATAGAAACTTCAAACAGCTGAAGAGACAGGTCTCACAAAAAAATGTTCTCTTCTGCTAATTTTCACAGTCGAGTACAATGGCTGTGATTCCAGTATGGTTAGTGTTTGGTTGCCGATACCATTGTACTGGCAGATTGATAGCCTGTTGAAAGGGGAAGCTCATGGTTTGGAACCTGTTAATCAAAATGCTAGTGGAGTATGTTGTTTGAGGAGAATATGGGTATCGGCTGCTGCTGCGATTCAGCACTGAAGGGCAAATGCAGACTGGTGTTAGTGGTGTACAAAGCTCTGGTTAGGACTGGCTGGAATGTTAAATGTGAGTCTGCTTACTTGATTTTTTTTAAGAACAACTAACTGTAGTAAAAAGCTGCTTGAATGGTCAGCAAAGTGAATAGTAGAAATCAAAAATGTGTAAGTGAAGCTGTAATGAAATGGAGTTGCTGCCTGTAAATGTGAAGGAAGGACAGTAACTCTTTAAGGTGAGGGGCAGTGGTTAAGCTGATGTAAAGTATCTGTTTGGTCTGAATTTTGAATAAACTTCCTGTGGTCAGGTTTTGCAGCAGCCTGTCAGGTCGGCTGGCAGGATATAAAATCGCTGCTCTAAAGCTTGGCTTGAAGGTTCTGAAATCCACTGCATCTTGGGAGTTGTAAAAACATGGAGCTGTGACAGAGGACACATGAGCTCACTCCTCTCCTTGTTGTCTGAAGGTTTGGGATGAAGGCTGAGGAATGTGAACCCGGGCAGAGTTTGCAGCCAGGTCTTGGCACTATCCCTTCCTACACCGATTTATTTTTTTCAGTAAGGTTTTGGGAAAGGCTTATGCTCCCTGAGAACGGACTGCGGGTGTTTGCTTTAACAGCTATAAAGTATTCACTGAAAGCCTACAGAATATAGAGATATGTATAACGATAGGTAACAATCCTTAGCAATATTTCTCCTCTACTTGTCAGCAGCTGAAATGCGGTGGTTCAGCATCAGTGGTTTTGAAGACCCGTTATGTTTTTATTTGCAGGTTCGAGTGGAAGGCTTCAACTACGTTGGCATGGGCAATTCCACGAACAAGAAAGACGCTCAGAGCAATGCTGCTCGAGACTTTATCAATTACTTGGTTCGGGTGAATGAAATGAAGAGAGAGGAAATCCCTGCATTTGGAGTAAGCTGCTCTTTATCCTCACCAAAGGCTAAGCTTCAGTTGCAGGGCTTCGTGCCTCTGGTTGCGTTTCATCCCTGGGGTTCAGTCTGGCACCATGTGCAGTGAGGAAGACTGAATGCTGAAGATATGTGCTTGCAGTGCTGAAAAGCTGGAGTGTGTATGGTGAATACTATAGGGGGACCTGGTTTGTGTAACTGGTGAGAATTCAGAGCTCCTGTGAGGTGAAGTCTGACTTTAAAAGTGCCGAGTAGACACACGATGCTGGGAATTGATTTAAGTGCATGTTATAATATATAGCACTGTATACTTTCAAAAAAACAGAAGATGTTGCCGATATCTCAAACCAGACATGGAAAATTTGGCATTTTTCTAGTGCTTTCTGCCTTAGCTCCTTGTGTGTTTAATGGGATTGCTGCTTTTTATAACATTCAGTGAACAATGCAAGTATCAGCAATGACTGTCATAGAAAAGCTGAGGAGGAAAACTCTGTCTTTACAGCAATTTTAGAGAACAGCATGAAGCTGCTTGTTAGATATTGGCAGGGAAAAGTCTCTTTCTAGTGCCTTATTAAGGATATATCTGTATAAGATATATGGTTTTCCCAGTGGAAGCAGCATCTTTGCCTCATTAGCCCAGGGAAATCCCTATGGTAACTGGCCCTGTATTGTTTCTGATGGACCAGTTAGTTTCCTGGCAATGCAATGTGCTGTATGGCTGGCCCTCAGTAGGGGCAGCAAGTTCTGTCTTGAATAAAGCAGAGGTGGGGTGATTAGGTGAAGAATTCAAATTGTAACGATTAACCCTAATTTTGGCATTTCTTAAAGGTATTTCCTATTTTCTTATGGCTTATTTTTATGTGTGTGTGTGTTTTTTCACCAAGTACATCTGAGATCCTCCAGGTATACGACAGGGACCAGTCTCTGTTGGTTTTCCCTGGGTTCTGAAGCAGTTGATATTGTAATTGCTGGCCTTCCATAAGTCGGGGCTACTTGGTGATTGGAAATCTTTTTACAGAACACCCACAAAAAGCCAAATATTCAGCAATTGTGTTCCTTTCAGTTTTTAAAATGGTGTTACTACTGGGTGTAAGTATTGCATAATGATGCCTGATCTCTTTAATCTGCCTGAACAATTTTCTAGTTAAATAGTAAAAAAGCTTATTCTGCATAAATGTGCTGATATTGCTCTTCATTCTCACTCCTAGCCAGCAGCTGGTGATACCCCCGATGGACATGAAGCATCTAGAGATGTTACTGGTTCCAGTTCTATTTTGGGTGGACCTCCTCCTCCACATTTGATTATAGAAGCTGAAATAGGTAGGATTGAAATGTGATGTCCTGCTGAGATTTCCATGCAATACCTCTCCATTACTAAGAACATGTTCCAGGAGAATCATTTTGTTGGTTTTTATTGTTTGGTTGTTTTTTTTTATCCCACATGATAGGCAATGGCCCAAGTGGAGCACCTGGAATCTCTGGCAGTTGTGGAGCTCAGTGGGATCGGGGTGCAAATTTGAAAGATTACTATTCAAAGAGAGAGGAGCAAGAAGCTCAGGCAGTGAGTCATTCTATGTAATTCTCTTTTCCTTCTTCAGTAGGTACCTTTCACTCCTTTTCTTTTTTCTTACTATTTATACTCAAGCTTGTAGTTTTTATTTGGTGTTTTGCTGTTGGTTTTAACTTAAGCTGCAGATTTACCTGCTGACTTTTAACAGAGGTAACTTGTTTAAGCTAATAACAAAATAAATCACTCTGGATGCTGTGAACATCCAATTGTATCAATGTTTTCTTGTAGAAATAAGGAAGCAGTGAGAATTCTTTAGCATTTTCTGTAATGAAGTCTGAAGTATTTTATAGTGTCTATGCAAGTTATTTCAAAGGCTTACAAGAATGTTTAAAACTGAAATCTATCAGAAACCAGAACGTGATACTTTTTTTCCCCCCAATATTAGACCTCAGAGTCAGAAGTGGACTTAAATGCTGATCTTCACGGGGGTTGGACCTTGGAAAATGCCAAGGCACGTCTGAACCAGTTTTTCCAAAAGGAGAAGACTCAGGAAGAATATAAATACACTGAAATGGGGCCCGATCACAACAGGTTTGGTAGTTTTAGTCACCTTCTCTGTATGAAGGGTTTTAGGAATGTTTTTGGTGACAGTGGCTAATCACACTTACTTGCAGTGCTCCATAGTGCCCTTTGAGAAACCAGTGTTCTTTAGCAGTACCAGCAACACCCTTAAATCTTGAAATGGGAGTGATGAGCCTTAGTGCCAAGATCCAAGTCTGAAGAACTTTCTGTCTGATGTTTTCCATGGATGTGCAGCTTTTACGACGATTGCTGTGCTCTAGCTAAATGTTGGGTTGTCACTTTGAATGGAAAGAGTTCAGCTGCTTGTGGTAGCTGTATGACTGTAGTTGCTTTTGTGCATTTAGAGTAAATCTTATATATGCTCACATTTGCTTATGTAGAAATGTGCTTTATGGACATTTTATTTATACTTTTATTTTAATTAACATTTTTGGCAGCGGAATTAGTTTGGCAGAATCTTCCCAAAGGAGTTTTGAAGGTCTTAAAATTCACTTGGAACCAGCTGGGTATTACTTTTTTTTTTACTTTCTGCCCATTCCATTAGAAAATCTGCGTGTGCTTCTCCCAGATGAAAATAACACATAAAGAATTGATGGGCTTTATTTTTTTAGCCCTGTTTGGAGCAGTCTTTACAAATCATCAGAACTTAAGGACATTGTATTTCTTGTGAATTGAAATATACTTATGCTTTCTGGTCAGAAACGATTGTCTGCTGCTGCTGGATTCTTCTTGTTTTTTGTGTTAGCTTGCTTTTTTGTATTACATAAACTGGTGTTCTATGAGAGTTATTATTTTTAGAAAGACGAATTTTCTTATTAGTCTTCTGTGAGAGTCTCACTTGCAGGACTTCTGGTATTCTATTGTTGAGTCTTAAAAGCACTTAGCACACCAAAAATATGTGTATGGGTGTCAGAAAGTTCTAAAATTGTTATTTAAAACCTCTCTTCAAGTTACTTAATCTCCATTTATGTTCTCAAGCAAGAACCTTTCTTTCCCTTAAATGGCTAACCCAAAAAATTAGTTTGTACAGTAGTAGAAATTTTAAACATGCTTGTTACAGATGTAGTTTAGTTCTTGAGCACTTCTTTAATTCTGTAGCTTGCAGATTATTTGTGAAGCTCATTTTATGCCTTCTTCAGGTAAAAATATGAAACCCCATGTATTCCAAGGCATACAATCTTGAGCAGAATGAGTTGGCCGTCGATGACAGTATGTTTCTCAGCCCACATATGCTTCTGGAGAGCATTTCAGGGTTTCCCTATTTACCACCTCCAGGAAGGTCTGTGTGGAGTGCCCTGGATGGAATGGCAGAAGGGGGAACAAACGGTCTGCTGCAAATGGTCAAAAATAGGCAATCTGAAACAATCCTCATGTGTTTTAGTGTTCACTGAGAGAGGGCAAACTGTTGGCTTTAATCCTTTTGATTGGTCTAACAGGAGAGGAATAATTTCAGAGGTTTTTGGAGTTTTGAGGACAGTAATAGAGTTCGGGTTTTTTAGAGAAATACCAGTTGCCATGTATCTTAGCAATCTGCTATTTTTTTAAAGTAATGGTCTTTGTAACAGAAGTGACAGCCTTGTGCTCAGAGACGTTTGTATTTTTGTTATCCATTAATCATAGTCACATGGTATAAGAACTCAATAATAGCAAGAAAATTTGGATTCGACAGGAGGGTATAAATTGTAAATATAAACATGGCTCTCCTACTACACAAAGTGGGAACTAAATATTAAGGGATGGGATGTGGCTTTTCTCTCTGGGGATTCCATTGGTAGCGTGGGATGCCTTTGCCTCCATGTGTTCCTGCGGAAGATGGTAGCAGCGAGCGACACCAAAGATCTGTGCGTGTTCACACGCAGTGCTGCTGAGGCTGTGCTAAACAATCACATGGGATTCTGCTGCAAACTGATTTCTGGTGTTGCTGTTCTCCCCTTAGGTGGAGGAGAATGAGATTGAATGCTGACTATAGGCCTGGCTGAGAAACATACTGTCATCGGTGCCTTAGTTGGCTGTTGTGTCCCTGAAAGCCAGTGGCCTTCGACCCCTGAAGCCACTGTGCCTGAAGGTCAGTTCACTAGTAGTACAGGAAGGAGTTTTAACTGGAAATTTAAATCCCTCACTTAACCTTTGTTTGTTTGTTTGCTTACAGCAAGAGATGCAGGACACAGGTGCAAGGCTCTGCCTGCAGCTGTGGAAGTACCAAGGCATAGTTTTCAAAGAGGATGTCAGTCCAATAAAGCCCAATCATACATCTCGAATCACATTGGCCAGTTTAACTCCTGTCTTAAAAGAATTCAACTTTACTTTTGAATCTGTGCAAATACAGGCTTCAGTTTGTGATTCTTAAGAATATGCATCTTGGTTTCCATAACCCTCTGTTGCCATACGGCTTTCTAATTTTTTAATGGATATACCAGTTGACCTTTAAATGAACTGGTTACATGCCTACTAGCCAATGGTTACATGCCTGCTAGGCAAACTATTACTTTTGCTGTGCAGAGTTACTTTTGACTATTTGCTGTTCCCAGAGGATAGCAACGAGGGCTTAAAGAAAATTCAAGTATTCTATCTCCTTCGGTGCAGATATGTTCAATGGTCTTTGACAAAATGACCTAGCTTGGTTTCGTCTGTGCTCCAAGCTGGCCAAATGTGTGGCAAAACCCAGGGTACCTGTATCCAGTGTTGCAGCTGAGCTAATAAACACAGGCTACTGCTGGGTTATGTTAATCTAATGTGGGATACTGTTAATGCTACAGTGGGATGCACGTTAATGTTACATTAACATATTATGTGCTTTCTGACTGTTGCATTACACTCTGAGCTGTCTTTAGTTTATTTCCTAATAATGTGGTTTTAAATGTCAGTGCTGAACAGTGCCAATTTACTGGTCTCTTCTTAACCAGATGTACTGGTTCTATAGATAGCAGGTCTGTTACCCACTAACTTGGGTTTAAGGGGACTAAAAGAAATAATATTTTACCTTGGCCATTGATGAGCTAAACGTCTCTGACTGAAGACAGACATCTTGGCCTAGCAAAATTTGAAAGATTGGAACTTTTCACAGTGTCAAATATTGATAATTGTACCTTTATGTTCTCTCATTCTTTTACAGGAGCTTTATTGCAGAAATGAACATTTATGTGAAGCAGCTGGGTAGAAGTAAGCGTTCCTATTTATTTTTTTTTATCTTGGCAAGAGATGGGTATTATCTTGGTAAGAGATGGGTACACAGGAATAGGCCATACTTCTGGGTCATACTCAGAATTTAATAGTTATGTGTTGGAGCCACTTCCAGAGCTTCATGTTTTTCCTGATGCAAAATCTTTTTTTCTGTGTCCTGTGCTTGTTGTGTTCTACTGCTTTTCTGTTACATGCTTCCACTAACCTCTTTTCTCAGCATAAAGAAATGCTTGTAAGAGACAGTAGGGTTTTTTTTTGTCTTAATTACTTGTTCTTCACATATTTGAAAAATGCAGGTGTCTGTAATATGTTCTAAGGCAATGTGTGTGCTGTCCATACCATTTGTGTAAATTTCACTGCCTGTGAAATTTGTATGCTGTTGCTGGGTGGTGTAGGATAATCTTACTTCCCTAGACATAGAATGCAGGAAAAACTTCACAGGAATTCCTTGGGAAGTCAGTAAGTAACATTACACAGATAGTGTGAGTCAGCTGACGAAGGGGCTTGGTTGGATTTTATGTCAGAACTCTGGATTTATCAAGATTGGAGAATCTTTCCATGAAACCTGGCCTGTGTGAACAATCAGACAGCCCATTTCAGAGCAGTATCTTGTGTGGAAGTCGTTTGACTCAGCTACTACAGCTCTGAACTTTGTGTGCTGCAGGGATTTTCAGTCGTGAGCATGGATCAAACAAAAAGCTGGCAGCCCAGTCTTGTGCCCTTTCCTTGGTTAGACAGCTCTACCATCTTGGTGTCATAGAACCTTACTCTGGACAGACGAAGAAAAAAGGAGAATCGGTGAGTTTGGTAGAAGGGTCAGAAGTTGTTGCTTTCATTTTAATAACACACAAGCACTCTCTTGTAGAGATGATTGCGTTAGAGTTTGTGCTCAATACTTAACAGCTTACGTGTTAATAATAATTTTTACTCTTTAGAATAGCAACTGTTTCTGGTCTGGCCAGTGATTTGGATGAGAAATGTAACTTTTGTGTATGTGAATGGAGCAATAAATGAGTTCAAGAGCATATTAAATGAAATAATAGGATTTTAACAAATGCTTCTTTCAATATAAGCTTTCTATAACAATTTCTGTTTATGCTACATACAGTTCTCAACTATTTGGTTTCATTCTCTGGCACATTAACAATTTTGTTGGTATTCTCTTATGAATTTGGGAATGTTTTCCTCTGAAACTAAGTTCAGATATTTTAAAATATTCTAAAGATTCTTGTTGGATGAAAAGTGGCAAAATTTATCAAAAACATGGCCTTTTTTCAGGGGAACCATGGGATGGTTCAAAATAACTCTTCTGGTAGCTTACAGTTCTGACTTCCATTGTTGGTCTTTTTGTGTATATCAACATTTATTATCAAAATATTTAATAGATGGAGCCCTATGAGGTGTCACTGTCTTCAGACTTAGAAAATCAGCTGCAAAAGACTGTACGGGAACTGTCTCTGGAGACTGTGCCTTTGGTGAGTGTGTGGTTCAGATACTCCAGTGTTTTAACATCAGACCTGCTTGTTTTATACATTGATCTTTTGTTTCCAACTTTGCTTTTGGATTTCTAGCCTGAAGATCCCAGGAATCCAGTTCTGATCAACGTTGGAAAGTTGGCCCATTTTGAACCATCACAGAGACAAAGTAATATGGAAGTTATTCCATGGTCACCACCTCATTCCAACTGGAACCCTTGGACTGGCTGCAATATTGATGAGGGTCCTCTGGCGAATGTAAGATAGCTTAAAAAATGATAATTTTTTTTTTCTCACACTTCCAGAACTTTTAAATGCCTTTTTCCCCCAGGATTAATAGTATGAGCTATTCCAAAGGAGAAAACCGTCCACTGCTAAAATTTCTTCCCTCCTTGGCCTGGAGGAAGGGAGTCTTTTCATTGGTAGGAGTTCTTTGTATTTACTTCTTATTTCATTAGGTTCTTGAGCAACGGTGTCTTGGATGCCCCAGTTCTTTGCTTTGTTTCACTTTTTGCCTGCTATTGTGCAGCCCATACAAAGTTGTAATCGAAATTCCAAGGTAAGCTTATGGGCATGTCATTTCTAATTCACTAGCCTTCCTTTCCCATATTTCCATGCTAAAACTTTCTTTTCTGGTAGGAAAAACTGCTCCAAGCTGGTGTTGCTACACAATCAACTTGCTTTTTTGGGGGGGCATTTCTGGTCCTATTCACCACAGAACAAATGAAAAGCAGCCACGTGGCATGATAAAATAAGGCAGAAGGGAGGAAATATTAGGTTGCTAAGTTCAGAGGTATAATTTGGCCACTGGTATAACCTGCTCAGAAAAGACTCCCGGTGCAGGAACTTCAGTTTCTTACAACAGGGAACCAGAATACTTGTGACCAAAATAATAATTTAGTAGTACTTTGAACTACAGTTATTTTTTTTCCCATAAATGATGTCAATTTAACATTGATCATTATATATCTATGTAAAAATAGGGAGCTGATGTCAATTTGAGTGTTGCTGCTTGAACCACATAATCATTATATTTACAGTCAATGCAAACTGAGCTGTCTTGGAATCTCGTTAGGATTTCTATGTGCTAGTCATGGTGCAGCTAATTTATGTAAAACAAATTGACCCCTCGGTAACAAAGTTGAATTTCTTTAGAATTCTTTCATAGTGGAAATACAACTGCCTGATAAAATTTCCCTCTCTGCTCACTTCCTCCTTTTTGGATACTGTTCTGTGGGTGGTTATATGCTTACATTATCTCATTCTGTCCATTAAAAAACTCTGAATGATCATCAGAGTATCTCACTGGCTGTTGGATAGGTGTCTTTCTCAAGCGGTTAAAACATTTAAATTTAAACAGTCATTCCCTTCCAGTATGTTGGATCTTTCTGAGAAACTTCTTTCAGCATGGCAATTTAATTTTAACACACTGGAATGAAAGAAATGCTCATAGGCATAGGTGATTCCAGGGTGTTATGTAGGAAGTGATCCTTTACTGATACTTGGAATCATTATGTTGGTGTGACTGACTTTAATATTAAAGTTATGATCTAGATAAGCGGAGGGATCTAAAAGCCTCTAAACAATGTCTTGTCTTTGCAGCTCACTCCAGAGCAAATAAGCATGGATTTGAAAAGTGATTTCATGTACCGTTTGGAGCATGATCAAGAACTACAAAGTGTAAGTCCACTTCCTGTGATGTGACACACTTGCACTAGTCTTTTTCTTTTCTAGAAGAGGTTGAATGTTTTGTTCATGAAATGTGTTCGTTTCTGGTAGTAACACCCACTAAGTGTTCAGACACAACACTAAGTGTTCTGGGGATGTGTTGCACTGTGTTCTTAACACTTTGTGTAAGTGCAACCTGCGTAGAAGAGTGAGACAGAGTATGGATGTGGAGCACGATAGATTGATTTTTGGAAATGCACTGGATTTTTTTGCAGATCCAACAAGAGAGAGAGGCCTTACCCGTGAAGAATTTTCAAAGTGAAATTCTGGATGCAATACGTCACCATCCTGTTGTTGTAATCCGTGGTGCCACTGGTTGTGGCAAAACCACGCAAGTTCCGCAGTACATCCTGGATGAGTACATCCAAACCAACAGAGCTGCTGAGTGCAACATCGTAGTGACGCAGGTGAGGAGCGTGTGACAAACACAACTGCTTTGGGTTTGTCATCAGACACTAGAAATCACCTATTGGGATGTGTTGAAAAATCTGATTATTGTTGGAGGATGTCATTCATAAAAGTATTTCCTCTGCACTACATGCAGGAGAAAGTTCAGTGTCATGTGTATTTTCATTTGGAGTGTTATTTTTCCATGTATATTCCTCCCCATAGTTCCCTTATATCCCTCCCCTGTAATTTTACGTGCAGAATGAACCATTCCAGAAGAAAAATGGCTGCTCTTATGGATACTATTTTTTAATGACCATTCTGTAAAAAAAATCTTAGGGCAGGACACTTATAGAATTGATAATTTACTTTATTGGTTTTTGTGACACTCTGATAAACTTGGAAAACTTCATCGTTGTTAGAGAAATCTTTTTCATCCCTCAGCCTCGGAGGATTAGTGCGGTTTCTGTAGCAGAGCGCGTGTCATACGAGAGAGGAGAACAGCCTGGGCAAAGCTGCGGCTACAGCGTGCGATTTGAATCGGTGCTCCCTCGGCCACATGCCAGTGTGATGTTCTGCACTGTAGGTTGGTATTATCTTGTTTATGTTTAGGGCTTATTACTTATAGCTCTGAATTTTTTGACTTAGCAGCAAAAGTAGAGGTATGATTAGATCAAAATATTTAGAAAGTTTATTTCAAAGACTAAAATTTTTTTTTAATAGAAGTTTGTTGACATACTGTTGTGCAAAGATCATTGTTCAGAAGTATGATAATACAGATCTAACACCACACAGAAGTAATCTTCTGAAGAGATAAAATTTCCATTTATTGATTGTCCTTAGAAGACAGAAGGGGAAGCAGTAATGGGTGGGAAAGAAGAAAAAGTCCTTCTAGTAGTAATACTTCATGAGCTCGCCATCACTTGTAAAATGAAAGCACAGCAGTTAGAGATGGGGCTGTAAGAGGTGCTGGGAAGCCTACACACAACTTAAACCTTGATATTCCTGATGAAATGGTGGTGGGGGAAGGTTGAGCTGGTACTTAAACGAACTGCTGTATCTCTTGAAGGTGTTCTTCTGAGAAAGGTGGAGGCTGGGATCCGTGGTATTAGTCATGTTATTGTTGATGAGATCCACGAGAGAGACATTAACGTGAGTTAGCTGGTGTTTACAACCCTATTTCTCTCTGTGCTTCTGTCTGTTTAACTTTTGCATGTGTTCTTGTGTAATAACTAACATGAAAGGAAACTGTGTCTTACTAAATGCTATCTAAGTGAGCTTTCATCTTCACTAAGATTTTTAGATCTTAATACTCCTTACCTGATAAAAAGAGCAAGGGCTTGTGCTTCGTTGCTGCCCTATCTCTTTTTTTCCTGGTAGGACCTCCTCCTATGTCTTGCTTCTTTTTGGAAAATAAAATACCATGGTACAAGCACTTCTTGTCCAAACGTGGGAGCATGTTGAATGTCACTTATTTTGGAGTGCTTTTTCTACTGACAGTGCTGTGTTACTGTAACCAAACAGCACTGCTATTTACAGAAGCTGCCATCTTGGTAGTGACAAACATAAATTCAGTTTTGACACACAAAAAAATGCATCAAGTTGAAAACAGGATTGAGGGAGGAATTGTATGTAACCTAAGAAATGGGAAACGTTGATTGTTCTGTATAGTTTTCAGCTTTGCCACACCAAGAGTGAAAGAAACTGCTAAGTTCTGACACAACATTTAAGCTTGTTTAGATAGAAGTTGAGGACTTGTTTAGATGGAATTGCAATGGAGATTTTCCTAATCTCTTCATCTATTTGTATTAATGTTGTAAAATACAAGGTTTCAAGTTTTGAATGAGTTTGGAATTTTATCTGTTGAACTAAGGGTCTGCCTAACTGCATGGCAACACTAAGTAAATGTCATGTTTAAATGGAAATACAGAACTTCACCTACAGCTGCACTGAGTCATTCCTTTTTATTTTATGAACCAGGGCTACTTTATAGGTAAACCAAGTTTAGAAAGACTCAAGGTGGTGATGTGTTGTTAGGAGGGAGGCAAACTATTTCAGTAGTTTCTGGTTCTAGGATATGTTATGAGAATTGTTATGTCTCTTGCCCGGCAAAGCTCCTGTTCAGCAAATTATACATCTGTGTAATTCTTTCTGGTCTCTTGGGAAGATGTTGTCTCTGATGGGTAGGAAATTAATGATGTTCTCGCTTTCTGTGCAGACTGACTTCCTCTTGGTGGTGCTGAGAGATGTGGTTCAGACATATCCTGAAATCAGAGTTATCCTCATGTCTGCCACCATCGATACCAGTATGTTTTGTGAATACTTCTTCAACTGTCCTATCATTGAAGTCTTTGGTAGAACCTACCCTGTCCAAGGTAAATTGTCGATTTGAACTTTCAGAAACTGCTTTATTTTTTATTTTAACCATCTTAGTCTTTTAAAATTATGGGTACAGTAAACTACATGTTTCTTTTGGACTGTCACGTCTTACAGATGTTGCTTACCCTGGGCAGAGAAGTCAGTAACACTGAACCATTTCACAGAATCAGTTGGTTTAAAACCAAAACTAACCAAGTAAACAATACTACACCCCAGAAAGAACCCCAGCAAACAAACCTCACAACACAAAACCTCGCCACCCTAAAACATAACCACTTGGGGTAATTTCAGTTGGAGAATGAGATAGTAATAGTCAAGTTGTGGAGTTTCAGATTGGTTGTCTGTGATATTATGAATAATGGAAATAGCTGTAGATAAGCCAGTATAAAACCAAACCAACCAGTGCTTAGCCTTAATAACCAACTCTTGTGTGTCCCTGCAGATTATTTTTTGGAAGACTGCATTCAAATGACTCAGTTCATTCCTCCACCGAAGGAAAAGAAGAAGAAAGAGAAAGATGAAGAAAATGGGGAAGATGATGATGTATGTTGGGCTTTTTTAATATGAAAAATTAGACAAGTGCCAGTTAGGACTCAAACTCAAGTGTAATTCACTTGACATTGTTGAACCTAAACACTTCCAGCAGCTTTTGTTATTTTTAATATCCAAGATTGCCATTAACTTGAGAAATAGAAATTGATTTTCTCATTGCCTTTGTAAACTGAATTTTTTTTATGTCAAAACTAAATTTCTCATGTTTCATCAGCCTGCTTCTCTCTAAAGATAGAACTGAAATGCTTTTAAAAGTGGAAAGGTTGGTCACCTGGGAGGAGGAAATAGATACACAAATATGAGCTTGGTGATACCTTGTCAGGGTGAAAATGTAGTTTCTCTCCCTCTCTTGCAGCCAGTACTGTTGGCATTTACATGCACTGTCAAGAAACTATCACTTCATGATACAGCTTTTAATATGTAGGTCTGAAACAACTGTTTAGATCAGTTATTTGAAATTTTTTAAGATGACTTTTTCTTGAAAAGAACATTTTCTTTTGCTTCTTAGGACATTATCCGCGTTCATCTGAGGGGAAGTTACATTAGTTTGATAGCTTCCTGCTACAAAATTGTACAGAGTTAGAACTCGGTGTAATGGAATTGTAATTCCATTAAAAAGCTGCGGAACTGCTCTTGTCATTCTGTGATCTGTGCCTGAGATGATCTTCCCCATCAACTACCTGAATATCTCATTTTCATCTTTGGCTGGCCAGACAGTCTCCACAGTTTGAGTAAATTAATTTATATTATTTCTTTTGTGTCTTTGTTTCTTTTTTGTGTCTTTTTTTTTTCTATAGGCCAATTGCAACCTTATTTGCAGTGATGAATATGGCCCAGAAACAAAGAACTCCATGGCTCAGCTGAATGAGAAAGAAACTTCTTTTGAACTCATTGAGGCCCTGCTAATTTATATCAAGACTTTGAATGTCCCAGGAGCTGTGCTTGTTTTCTTGCCTGGATGGAACTTAATATATACAATGCAGAAACATCTCGAAATGAATCCACGCTTTGGTACAAACAACTGTCTTCTGTTATATTGCATTTTTTCCAAAGGAAACTATTGCCTGTGTAAAGATGAGAGTTGGATGAGTGGCTGTGGGAGCTGGATTAACTTGTCAGGAGAATGAAAGGGTAGAAATGATTATGTTGTACAAAGAAGAGATGAGGTTCATGTAGTGGTAGTTACTGACCTTCTTATATTCATGTTGTAGGAGGCCACCAGTATAGAATTTTACCTCTGCATTCGCAAATTCCGCTGGAGGAACAGCGTCGAGTGTTTGATCCTGTGCCTCCTGGAGTAACAAAAGTATGAGAGCCTTCTCTGTGTGGAGTGTAACACGCTCCCTCTGTTGTGCTTTTGTGGAATGTATTGCTGACTCTAATAGAAGTTATGTAGTTTATCTTGCAGTCCATGCTTAACTTTTTCAAACCAAATATATTTCACTGTGCATTTCCTGTCTTTTATAGGTTATTTTATCTACCAGCATTGCTGAGACAAGTATTACCATCAATGATGTGGTCTATGTTATAGACTCCTGCAAGTGAGTTCAGAAGCAGCTTTTTGTTTTGTAAATCCTATTCTCTGGAAGGCCGAAAGGGTTTTCTGAATGCACAGAACTGCTTTGTGTTCTGTAGTAGTCGCAGAGCTGAATTCGAGGACTCTTACTCAAGACAAATTTGCATTGTCTTTAGTCATTCAACACAGCTCCTGCCCTCGATAGCACATCAGTTCACACTGGCACTGCTCACGTGAGGTGTCCCTGGGTCTCTGTGTGTATTTGAAATATGTCATCTGCCCAATATGTATTGCAAACGCTCAGTATATGGCTGTTGGAAAAGAGGGATATTTTTGTCATCTGTTACAGATCCTGGTTGCCGCACATATTTTCTGTGCAGGTTACATGCAGAGATCTCATTAATTGCATGAGAATTGTTAAACTTTTGAGACAGTTGTGAAAACTTCCTTCTGTGTATAGCTTGGGGCACTGCTTTATAAAGGGCGTGCTACTTTAGGTTCCAGATAGATACCAATCTAACCAAAGCTTAGCGAGTCAAACAGGAGCAGTTTGCATCTTAAAAGCAGTGTGGCTGCAAGCAATAAAATAAGAACTGATTTGGCAGGATTTAAGATGAAGAACATCTGTTTTGAAGTGTTGCTGTTTTTTTCTGTAACAGACAAAAAATGAAGCTGTTCACTGCTCATAACAACATGACAAACTACGCCACGGTCTGGGCATCAAAAACTAATTTGGAGCAGCGGAAAGGAAGAGCGGGACGTGTGCGCCCTGGATTTTGTTTCCGTTTGTGCAGCAGAGCTCGCTTTGAGAGGTGAGGCTGTGCTCTTTAGAAAGGACATAACCTCAGCGACTTCTGCCACAACTGTTGTGTGCTACTTCTGAAAAAAATGGGGAAATAATTTCAGAAAGCATAGGGAGGAGATGCATGAAGTCAGTTCATACTGGAATATCTCTGTTCTTCTGCTGAAATAAAATGTATCTATGTTTATGTACCCACAGTATGAGGTGGATAAATAGTTCGTGATTTTATTGTTAAGAACTTCAATGCACTCTACAGAACCTCTCAGGAGAAAAATAATACTGCTTGGGAATCGAGGCAAGGCAGAAAAGAGCTGTGGAATGAGAAGGCTCTAGTTTGCCTTCAAACACTGTGGGCACCTGGCATTTCACATAACAGGCAATTTCATCATGGAAGTGGTAAAAACCAGGGAAGGCAGATGTTGCTTTTCCCTCCATCCTCATTCTGTGGCCAGAAAGCCCCTTCATACTGCTCTGGCACCTTCCCTGCTGCTGAAACATTTGACCTCTTCTCTCTGCCAAGTTTTTTCTCTGCTTCTAGAGCCATGGAACTCTTTTTGCTGCTTGATGAAGTCTACACAGCTGTTACATGCAGTGTTTGATCTCTCTCACAAATGTTTCGGTGCCCCTTTCTCAGATAGCTGTGAGAGCATAGCTGTGTTTTGATGTTCAGTGTAATCTCTGAAAGCATCTGCTGTCTCAGGAGTGCAGACCTTCCTTAGCATCATAGGAGATGGCTGCAGGGTGGGTGTGGGGCTGGACACAGACATGCTGCAAATCAGGAGCTTCAGCCTTGCAGACTCTGCATGGTCAGCTCATGCCAGAAACCGCCACAGGTAGTGGTGGCATGAGGGCTGTACCCTCTGTGCATTTCCATTGCAAATGCACCCTGAGGTGGGAATTGAAAGGCACAGAAGATAAATACTGGTAGAAGAGCCTAAGTTACAGGAGCACAGTGAGGGTTGGTGGGTTGGCTGGTAGGTGGTATTTATGTTGGTACAGCTGATACCATCCTGGCTTGGATCAGCACTAGTGTGGCCATCAGGACTAGGGCAAGGATCGTCCCCCTGAACTTGGCACCAGGGAAGCTGCACATTGAATCCTGGGTTCAGTTTTGGGCCCATCACTCTCAGAAGGACACTGAAGGACTGGAGCGTGTCCAGAGAAGGGCAACAAAACTGGTGAAGGCTCTAGAGCACAAGTGTTGTGAGGAGCGGCTGAGGGACCTGGGGTTTGTTGAACCTGGAGAAAAGGAGGCTCAGCTGAGACCTTCTTACTCTCATCAGCTCCCTGACAGGAGGTTGGAGCCAGGTGGGGTTGGTCTCTTCTCCCAAGGAACAAGTGACAGGACAAGAGGAAAGAGCCTCAAGTTGTGCCAGGGGAGGTTTAGGTTGGACACGAGGAACAATTTCTTGACTGAAAGTGTTGTGAAGGCCTGGCCCAGGCTGCCCAGGGCAGTGGTGGAGTCCCCGTTCCTGGAGGGGTTTCAAAGGTGTACTGAAGTACTTGGTTTAGTGTTGACCTGGCAGTGCTGGGTTAACAGTTGGACTTGATGATCTTCATGGTCTGTTCCAACGAAAGTGATTGTGTGATGGAATGACTCATGATGATGATCAAAGGCGATGGTCAGAAAAATGTGAGCTTTTTTATTCTCTTCTCATTCCAGACTTCAAACTCATATGACACCTGAAATGTTTCGAACACCACTTCACGAAATTGCTTTGAGCATCAAATTGCTGCGTCTGGGAGGAATTGGTCAATTTTTGGCCAAAGCAATAGAACCACCACCTTTGGATGCAGTCATTGAAGCAGAACGGACACTAAAAGGTATCTTTGTCCACAAGACTGTGTCTTAATGAAGCTGCCTCCCAAGTGATTTCCCATTTCTTATGGTCTCTTAAAAAGCGCTTCAACGTCTCAGGTTAGATTGTTTGTTTAGTCACATGCTGTCTGAAACAGCGAGGTGTTTCCTGGATGCATCATGTGGGTGGCAGTGTCTTTTGCAGCTGAAGAAATACTTAATTCCCAAGTGGAGTGTCATTCCTTTCAGAAACTTGAGCCTTCAAACCTAAGGCTTGTTTTGTTCTTTTACCAGTAACTTTATGCTGGCTGCCAGCTTCCTGTTTTCCAGCTGTGGCACTGCTGTGTGTGACACAGACACAGTCCAGTGCCTAAGGCATTTACAAAACTATCATAGAAGTACTGACAAAGAGAGGTTAGTAGTTTATTGTATAGCTACCCCTTTGTACAGTTTGCTGACCCAAGATCTCAGTATTTTGTCCAAGTAATTAAATTTCCAGTTGATGAGCATGGAAGCATCAGTATCTTATCTTACTCTGCAGATAAGGAATGGAAAGCCAGGGGAAATGGCAAATGTTTGCAGCTTTATAGCTACACATAGATGTTTCTGCACATGCCTCCCATTTCTTGGATGACCTGTGATTTTTCAGTACTTACACACCCCTAGTCAGTTCCCAGGCTAGCGAGATGTGCAGCTCTTCACAAAACTCTTTAGGCTTTTGAGTTCAGTAGATAGCAAGAAAAATGGATTTGATAGTGGCTGAGGCATCCTTTTTTTGTTTGTTTCCTTTCACATTTAATTGCTGAGGCTATGAAGCTTTTTTTTATTTCTTTTAAACATAAATCATTTAGGTATACTGAGGTTTCCCAAAGTAGTCTGTAAATAGACTACATGAACTATAAGTTTGCATTTTTCATTTATATCCTCAAAGGGTTTTTAAAGATCACAACTTGGAGTGTTGAACTTCTTTGTCATGCAGACTTAAAAAGGGTTTTATGAATTAGAGTTCAATAGTTATGGCCAAATGACTAGAAGGATAAGGAGCCTGATGAGATCATTCAGTCTCTACAGCCACTTTTTTCTTGTTTGACTTTATTATTGACAGCTTTGGGGATGAGCTCAGGTGAGATTTTTTAGGTAATGGACAGAGAAAAAGGCAGGAAAACCTTGCGGAACAGAGAGCCTGTCTTTGATGAAGAGGGTTCTGTGATTTGGCAGTTGCAATGAAGACTGTAGCTGGCTGTGGTAGGGCTGCTTTGATTTTTTTATGAGACAGAAATTAAGTTAGATTGATTAGGTCAAAAATATTTTTCAAGTCCTTGTATAACAGTGTAATAGTTTGTACAGAAACAAACTAAAAAGAAATGGAAAAAATATCCACGTGACTTAGAGTAATTATTTTAAAATAAATTGTGGAGGAGGTAGTAAAGCATTTGTAAAGCTACAGTAAAATTTCTTTAGTTGACCTCAGACCAGTTTTGAAAATCAGCTTGGCATTATTGTACATAACATTCAACTTAAATATGGGTAGGATTCTACTGAAGCACAATTACTAAAATTCTAAATTTCTTATCTAAGGATTTCTGAGACTGTCTTTGATAATCTGGGATCTTGTTTCAGAGCTTGATGCCCTGGATTCCAATGATGAGTTGACACCCCTTGGAAGAATACTGGCCAAACTTCCCATTGAACCTCGGCTTGGCAAGATGATGATAATGGGCTGTATTTTTTAGTAAGTTTAGTAGTCTCAGTCTGTGTAGGCTTTTTTTTTTGTTCTTGTTTCTCTGAATCCCTGAGCCTCTAGACATGTATTCTATGAGAGAAAAAAACCAATCTATTTAGATGAGTAACAAATTCTGCAACTGGGGATAGAAACCGAATGTTCATGAGAGCAGAGGATAAATAAATCCCAGTGTAGGGAATAGTCATGAAATTCTGACATAACTGCAAGGGACCAGTAGAGGCTGAATATTTATGAATGAAGTGTGGGACTCTAAATACTTAAGTATGGCAGTGAGCTGGAGTTGAGGAGATGTGAAGTTGGACACCTAGAGAAGAAGAAAAATGGATCCACATGCTTTGCTTTAGCAGAAGTAATTGTGATGACTGGAGGGTCCTTTTCACCAGAAGAAAATGGGGTATAGATGTGGGGAACAGGAAGGAAGGTAGACAAAGGGCTTGTGAACACTTGCTGTTGTGAAAGTACTGGAACTGGAGCTAATTTAACATCCAGGGAAGTGTTTCTGGAGGAACTCTGGTAGATTGACGGTTAGACTTAATAATCTGAAAGGTCTCTTCCAAACCAAATGCTTCTGTGATTCTATAATGACCAAATTACTAAGGTCTCTAGCAGAGAATTTTTTCCTAGTATCAACAGCAGGTAGCAGCTGACAACAAAACTGTGATTAAACTGAATCTTGATGCTTTTTGTGGTTTCTTTTAGTGTGGGAGATGCTATTTGTACCATCTCTGCGGCCACCTGTTTCCCTGAACCTTTCATCAGTGAAGGCAAACGCCTGGGTTACGTCCATAGGAATTTTGCTGGGAGCAGGTTTTCAGATCATGTTGCTTTGCTCTCCGTTTTCCAAGCCTGGGACGATGCAAGGTAGATTGTCTTGGCACAAAATCTGATGAGAAGTTGTGGGTTGCACAGAGGGAGCAGCTTTGTGAACAGACTATGGATGCTATGACAGCTATGACTGTTGCACTTCTCCTTTTCCTGAACAAACTACTGTTTGTTTTTTAGAATGGGTGGTGAAGAAGCCGAAAAAAGGTTTTGTGAACACAAAAGGCTCAGCATGGCTACTCTGAGAATGACTTGGGAAGCAAAAGTCCAGCTGAAAGACATACTTATTAATTCTGGCTTCCCTGAAGGTGAGTCCACTTGGACATCGTCATTTAATGATTACATTTTTCTTTCTGAGATGAGAAATAAATAAACTTGGTAATCTGTGGTGAACACACAGAGTGCAGAGGCCTACAGTGGATTTGCTATAAAGCTGTTCTGCTTTTACAGCTGCCTTCGGAAGAGATTTTAGTGCTGCCTGTCCTGGTTTCATTCTGTAGTAGTTGCCTGCACCAGAGAAGTTACGGTGGCTGTGCTGCAGCATAGGGAGATTTTGGAGGATGAGGTTAGGGCTGCAGGATTCAAAACTCATTAATCAATTGTCCTTAGAGAATAACCTCCCTGATTTTCTTTCTCCTTCATTTGTCACATCTCCAAAATGTGCTGTGCTCTTCCTCTCCTTTTCATTAGCCTTAGCAGGGAGGCTGTGTGATCTAAACAAGCTGCTATGTGACTTTCTGGGTTTCTGCTGCAGGAGGGAAGTGCAGTAGTGTGGCATTTTATTCAGTTTTCTAAGGAAAAAAAAAAAAAGAAAACAAAACTCTTAAACTTGCCCAGGTTCTGAATTTGCCTGTGTTCCTGGGGCTTAGCTGGTTGCATTTAGCAGATGTTCATCCCCCCCTCCTTTCTTTCTTCTTTTTTTTCTTTAAAATTCCTTTTTTTTTTTTTTTTTTTTTCCCCTCCTCATGCTGCTCCGATCATTTCTGCATTTATCCTTAACTTTATTTCTGGGCAAGATGACCTGGAAACAAGCTACCAGAGACTCTGGGGAGGTTTGTAAAAATAAACTCATAAAACCAGCTATTCTGACCTCCCCCAAAAGATCTGTCTCCAAAACAAATGACAGTAAACACACTGTGGTGCAGCACATTCTGGGCAAACCCCTCTCTCCTTGTTTCTAAAGAGCTTAGGAGAGAAAAATATCTTTGTGGTAGTATTTTTCTGATTTTTTCTCTCCATGAATAACTTGAAAATTGAAGTGAAATGAAGTTAAATGCTTTGAGATCAGAAGATATTTGAGAACAGATTCACATCTACCTCTTGATTGAATCAGAAAATGCATTGATCTGGGAACCTCCACAGCCCAACTGCACTGCGCTGTGTGAGCTGTGAGTGTGAGCCAGTCTTCTCTTCTCTGTCAACAGAATGTTTGGTGACTCAACCCTTTAACAACACTGGACCAGATAACAATCTGGATGTTGTAATCTCCCTGCTTGCTTTTGGGGTCTACCCCAACGTCTGCTACCACAAGGAGAAGAGGAAAATTCTTACCACGGAGGGGCACAACGCACTCATCCACAAGTCATCTGTCAACTGCCCTTTCAGCAGCCAGGACATCAAGTATCCATCGCCATTTTTTGTTTTTGGAGAAAAGGTAAAGACTGTATTCTCAAGCATGTGCCACCAAGTTGTCCAAGAGGCAGTTTTTGGTAAAGAAGCCATAAAAAAGTCCCTACACTGTGCAATATTTAGCTTGCTTTTAGTTGGTTGGGTTTTTTGGTTTGGTTTTTTCCCAGAAAGCGAACTGTATGTGGTCATGGTGTCACTCAGCTCTCCAGTAACTTCCAGTCAGCCACATTCAGTAGAAGTAGAGCTGCCTAGAAAGTTCCTGTGAGTTTTGTGCAAACAGGCAGGTAGTAGAGAAAGATCTAAATTACTATCTTCTTTAAGAGGTTGCTTTAGGAGCTCTTCTGTACTAATTAGACACTAGAGAATTTTTGCCCTTATCAATTCTGTTTCTTATGAATCCAGAGAGAAAATGGGAATAGGTAATCTGGCAGCAGGGTGCTCCCTGTCTGGCATGGAGGTAGTTTGTCACCTCCTGAGGACAACTCCCATTTCCCAAGCATCTCATAAAAACACCCTGTGATGTTTTCCTCGGGGTGCCCGTGGCCTTTTGCTCCATCCCATTAATTTTGTGTACTTGGCACATACTGCACACGTGCACTGAAATCCCCGTGTGCTCTCACATGCTCCAGCATTGGTGGTCATGAATGCAACAGCTCCTGCCCCCACTTTGTTCAGGCAGCAAACGAAGGCGGTGCCTTTGTGTAGGATGGAGCTGGGAGGTGTTCCTCGGCCTGCCAGCCTCTGCTTGTGCTGCCTGTGAACAGCCAGTCCAGCATCGTAATGGGGCAGGCCCTGAAGCACTCTGTTGCCTGTGGTTGAAACCAGCTCTGCACAATATTGGTGTTCCTTCTGCCTAGGAAGTGCTGTAAAATTCTATTTTTCAGAATGAACATTGAATTAGCAAAGCCTCTTATTGTAAGGAAAGCCTCGTAAAACCTTACAGCAGAGATGATGCTGTAGGGGTTTCTTTGCCATGTTGTCTACATTGGTTAGTTCAGAACTACATTTTATTTACGCTGATTTTTTTACCCTCAGTCCTTTTTGCTGACATGCAGCTTGTTTTATTAATGATGGATGAACCATTCGATTTGTACTAAATGGAATTTTGACCCCTTTAGGCACTGGTGGGGGACTTGGCTCGATACGCTCTGAATTTCCACATCCATAGCTCAGAGCTGTGGTAAGGTTTTGCCTCTTCTTCACTCTTCATGACAGGATCCCAAATTGGTCAGACCTTTGATCCATCCTCAACCATCTCTGTGAAGTGAGCTCCAGTGAAAACACCAGAAGACTTTTGAATTCAAAAAGCCATGCTTTATTCAGTCAAAACATACAGCTCTCTCCCCACCCATTGTTTACCTGCTAAAAGGAAGCTTCTCTCTGAAATCCGTTTGTCTTGTTTCTTGCTGCCTTTGACAGTCCCTGGCCTGAAATTTCCCTGCTACTTGCACAGGCCATTTTTCTGCCACATTTTCTAATCTAGAAGTTTCTCTTTTTTGAGCATATGGAGTAACTTCCAGGCAAGAGAGTATCTTCTCCCTGAGGACAAAGTCCAACAAATTCTGCCCGTCATGCTCCTATGTGAAAGAAAGGTGTGAGAAAGGCAGCTGTCGGGGCGGGAGGCTGAAATCCCAAGTGCTGCTCTTCAGTTCCTGTCTGAAATGAAGGGCTGTGGCCCATGTAGTCAGCGCTGTTATCTCTGGCCAGATGGCTTGTTAGTGTCCAAGTGCTCACTTCAAGTACAAGCCTATGCTCTCACTTCTATAAAATACCAAAGCGGGCTGGTTACATGTGTGGAGATATGTAGGCACTTCAAAGCTGCATGTGTAGGACCCTCCTGAAGAAGCACCATGAGCTTTTCATTCCAGCCCCAACGGTGCAGAAAGTGTGAAGATAATTCAGCTATGCCTTGGTCATTTTTAAGGTTGACAAAGCATGTGATGGCTCTTACAAAGCGCCAGTCGCAGACATGCAGTCATGGAAAAATGAATACCTGTAAATGACAGGTACTCTGGGTGGTGTTTTTGCACCTGCCAGTGCTGAATCCCTGTAAACATCTGCCCACCGTTTATTTTTGTGAGTGCGCTCTCGTAAATTCCTAACGTTATATTGGGATTTTCTTCTTTTGTTGTGTGTGATGTTTGGATTTAGAAAACCCTCTGGTTTTGGTGGCCAGAGGAAGGTGTAGAGATCTGTGTTCCATTTCAAGAGTCGTATTCCTCTTCCACCCGCAGATCCGAACACGAGCCATCTCTGCCAAAGCCATGACCTTGGTGAGCCCACTGCAGCTACTTCTCTTTGCCTCCAAGAAGGTCCTGTCAGATGGGGAGCTCATTCTGGTGGACGACTGGTAGGGACCTGTTTGGTGCTTGTAATATTCAAGCTTGTGAAAGAGCACAGACCGAGGGGGGAGCAGCTGCTAACACAGACATAAATCCCTCTAGGGTAGGAACCCCGCTGCAAGCTCTGTGTGCCAGGTTAATTGTGAGGGTGTTACTTTTGTTTCTGGTGAGGAAGGGAGGGGTTTGTATTGGCAGCGCTGGTTTCATACAGATTATTTTTAATTGAAAACATGGTAACAAGGCTTCAAGACAGGTTCTATAAAAGTTGCTGTCTTGTTCCCCTTTTAACTTGAATGCGAACGAGAGATACTGTGTTATTTTGGACCTCCTTTTCAGACGGAGGCTGAGGAAACCTTGTTTTTAAGTCCTGGAAGTACAGCTTGAGGAGAGAAATGCTGAGGATTCATTGGTTGCCTGTGGCAGTGTACGTTTTATGGCCATGACTAAATACCATCTGGATGCCTGGGGTTTTTTTTTCCCCCCTTCTTGTCAGTAAAATGGAGGTGAAGAATTGCTTAAGCTTAATTCTCTAATATTTTTAAGGATGGCCTGGAGCTTTCAAAATCTTGAGGAGCCTCATGATTTTAGTTTACTTTATATCTTTGTATCTTTCTGTTTTGATGGTAAAGGTTATGTATTGATGTTATCTGAGCATGTTAAATCTCAGGAGCACGTTACATCGTAACAATGTCAAATTGTAGGGATCTTTCAAGTTTTCCTCTTCAAATTCACACCCTTTCAGTGATGAATTAGAATTTCAGAGGAGAACAGAAATTACTGGCTCAGTATGTACAGCATTCAGTGAAAAGCCACTCTACAGAATGTCTTTCGTAACAGGTTCTCTCCTAGAAGTTGTGATACATCTACTACTCTTCTTTGTGCTGTAGGATCAAGCTGAAGATGTCCCACAATGCGGCTGCCTGCATCACAGCTCTGCGTGCGGCCATGGAGGCTCTTGTCGTGGAAGTGACTAAAGATCCTGAGATCATTCAGCAGCTGGACCCAGCGAATGAGCGAATGCTGAACATGATCCGTCAACTCTCCAGGCCGTCGGCTGCGGGCATCAGCCTCATGGCTGCCAACACAAGGTGAGCTCGGCTCCGTTGGCTTGCGTGGTCGTATTCAAAGCCTGATGTAAGTAGATCACAACCTGTTTCCACAGGAAGCACAAGCAGCTCTGGGGAATAAAAGCTATCATAGCCTCTTCCAAAACACAATGGCTTTAAAGAAAGATAATCCAGATTTATTTTGGGCTGTCTCTGGAAATAAAATAGTGGGCTGTATTTGCACCCCTCTGTTGCCCCTTGTTTTCATGTCTTGGTTCTGAAGCAAAGAAAAATTAAAACACCTGTGAGCTGTTAGTAACTTCAGAAACAAAACAGAGAATAGTTTCACTGTACCCTCTGCAGTGTTTTGTGAGGAGCAAAATAAGCATCACTGCGTTCACACAAACAGGAATGGGGCTCCCCAGACATTTGTGCGAGCTGGAGAAGTGGAACTGAGGGGAAAACTTTCTATCACAGGTGTAGACCTGACTGAGACGTAGAGGAGGGACTGCTTATGTGACATAGCCATTCCCAGCTTGACTTTACTGAAGTGGAAAAGGTGCATGAGTGTAACTGTAATTCACAGAATCCCAACATGGTGGGGCTTGGAAGTGACCTTTGGAGATCATCCTGTCCAACACCCCTGCTCCAACAGGGTCACCCAGAGCAGGGGGCCCAGGATCATATTGTCCAGGGGGGTTTGGAATCTCTTCAGAGGAGACTCCATAACCTCTGGGCAGCCTGGGCCAGGCGGTGCCACACTTACAGGAAGGAATTTTTTTCCTCCTGTTCAGAGGGAACTTCCTAGGTTCATGTTGGTGCCTGTTTCCCCTTGTCCTGTCGTTGGGCACCACTGAGAAGAGTCTGGCCCCAGCCTCTTTATCCTCAGCGACCCTTTAGCTGTTGATCAGCATTGATCAGATCCCCTCTCAGTCTGCACTTCTCCAGCTAAACAGCCCCAGGGCTCTCAGCCTTTCAAACATCTATTCAATCAAACACCACATTCTGTTAGCAGAGGCTTCACAACCCAGTATCCTGGCATTTGATTATTCCTGTAATAGTTTAAAAACCATAATCTGAATGATTGCATTAAATCGAGAACGTTTCTCCTTGCCAGGTTCGGTGATGGTCCTCGTCCCCCCAAAATGCCTCGCTACGACAATGGAGGTGGCTTCCGAGGCTGGGGAGGTTCCCCGCGTGGCTCTGGCTACAGAGGTAGAGGGTACAGTGGCTACGGCTGGCACTCGGGAGGAAGAGGATTCCAAAGTAGCCCAGGGGGAGGCTACCGAGGGGGAGGCTACCGAGGACCAGGCGGTGGCTACAGTGGAGGCTCTGGGTCTCCGGGAAGGGGCAGGTGGTAGGGACGGACGCTCACCAAGGTCTTTCCACTTTGACAGAAGCGTGTTTCACTTCCCAGTCACTTTCTTGCTGTTACCACTCTGCTGTTTCAGTTCCTTAGTACAAGTCCAGCTCTGTAATATATCATACCCTTAGGGAATCTACTGCAGGTTGTATGATTTTATTCTTAATAAAGAGTTTGTTTTTAAAGACTTACACACTACACATTTAATTTTTCAGCTTTTGAAGCCATCTGTTGTTAGTTTTGGTTGCTGGAGGTATAAGGCTGTCTGAGGAAACTTTTTCACTGTCTAAAACCATTCTCTGTCAAATTTCAAGTGACAGAACTTGAGCTCAGTGGGGATTTTTCTTTGTTGTCTAATAACCTGTGCAAATAGGCCTTGCTGCAGTGTTTTGCTCTCTGTGCCAGGTAGTGCTTGGTTCATCTGCGGCCAGCCCTGGCCTGCTGTGGGCTGTGTTACAGCTCCTGGCACAGCAGCTGGTGAGCTCTTTTTGATGACCCAGATGACATGGGGACATGGAATAGCTTTTTCCAAGAATGATGTGATGCTGCTTGTCTCTGCAGAACCTGAAGTGATCTCAGAAGTGAACTGTGCCCTTCATCTGAGGCAGTGGTCATTTCACAGAATCATAGACTCCTTTTGGCTGGAAAAGACCTTTAAGATCATTGAGGTGAATCACTAACCCAGCACTGCCAGGATACCACTAAACCATGCCCATCAGCAGCTCATCTACATGTCTTTTAAACCCCTCTAGGGGCGGGGAGTCCCCTTTTCCAGGGCTTTACAGTCCTTTTGGGGAACAGTTTTTCCTCCTGTCCTGCCTAAACCTCACCTGGCACAACCTGGGGCTTTTTCCTCTTGTCCTATCCTTTGTTCCTTGGGAGAAGAGACTAACCCCACCTGGCTCCAGCATCCTTTTAGGGAGTTGTTGAGAGTGAAAAGGTCTCCCCTGAGCCTCCTTTTCTCCAGGCTCAACAACCCCAGTTCCCTCAGCCTCTCCTCACAGCACTTGTGCTCTAGACCCTTCCCCAGCTTTGTTGCCCTTCTCTGGACACACTCCAGCCCCTCAATGTCCTTGGGAGTGAGGGGTCCAGAACTGAACTCAGATTTGCAGTATTTACATTGCTGCTCTGATATAGTCACGCTTCATTCTTCCAAATACATGTGAAAGAAAGTGATTCCTTAATGAGAGTTCACTGAATTTGCAGCCTGTGGATTCCAGATGTTCAGAGCTCAGCTCCCTGACTGTTGCTTGCAGCAGTGTATTGACACACAGGGGATGAAGAGACCTCTCATGAGGTCTGGTTTCCTCCATACCTCCCAGACTAGCGCTGGGAAGTGATCTGTAGATACCCAGTTATGAATTATGGAGCTATCTTGATCCCTTCAACTGCATCAGTATTCATCTCCACACTTAAATCCAGGATCAATTGGGAGTGTGTGTCATTTTCTGCATGGCTTGATGCAGTGAACTCCACAATCCTTTCTGCTGATCTTGACTTTTCCATGGGTTGAAGAACAGCTATTCTGTGCCACCTTTACTGAAAATGGGATTCTTCTCCAGGTACAACCCATTAGGGCATCAGGAGGGATGGATGGAGAAGGACGTGCTATTGGTGTCAGTCACCTTCCCTTCCCACATCTGTACTTGCTGCATCCAGACACAATGTGCTTTCTTTGGCTTGCCTCTCTAATTTTCTTTTATCCCAGTTGTGTTACTAACACTAAACTGTAAGCAGGAAGCAGATGTCCAATGGTTTTAAAAACAATTCTACTTAATAATTTCAGTATTGAGCCTTCAAGTTTTAAGCATGATCTAATATCTGTTAAAGCTCTTAAATTTGCTCTCTGATACGGGTCTTAAAGGAAGTTGTCATTTAACCAGGAGGGATTGGTGCAAGGTGAACACAGACCAGCACTTAAGAGCCCTGCATCTACAGGCTGTTCAGTACCACCAGTCTTTACATGTGCAGAAACTGGGAAAAATTCAGATGGACTCCAGTGAGCTGGCCTCCCTTTGGAAAGCAGCTTTGCTGGCGTTCCTGTGACCAAGTCCTGCTGTTTCAGTTCAACTTTTGTTGTTCTGATCAGGTGCTTAATGTGTAGTGAGGCCCTTTGCCTAAGTCTGCATTCAACTACATAATTACCAGTAGGTCTTGGTAATGCTTCTAATTTCGTGTTTTAGGAGGTGGAATAGGATACCAGGAATTATCAGCTGTACGTACAATATTCTAACATCCTAGCTAAAAATGGTTTTACTGGGAGTGCTTTGATGTTAAGTCCTCGGTAAAGAAGTTCCACTTTTAGAATAAAGTTGATATTTCTCAGGTCTGTTTACAAAATTATCTACTACTTTTGGAAAAAGACCATAAAACATTACCTTGGTGTTAACACCACCCTGGCTGCAGTGTGAGGTCTCAGTGAGTCTGGTGCTGCTGGTACTTCAACAGCTGGGCTTGATCTTAAAGCTCTCTTCCAACCAAAGTGATCTATGATTCTACTGTGGTGATGAACTTTGTCACTCTCTAAGGTGACTGTGCTTCTTGCGTGCAGCTCAACACCAGAGCCCTGTTCATTAACACAAAGCTTGTATCTAATTCCACATTGCTTCTAAGAATTGTTGAACAAGTCCAGAGTAGAGTCAGGTGTAATAACGTATGAAGTTGTGTAGGTCACGCGCCTATGTCGGGAGTTGCTGCCAGGATGGAGCTGGCAATGACACCCGGCCCTGAGGGCTGCTTGGGTTGCAGGCTGGGGCAAGGGAAGGTGCTGTGGACTATTTAGCACCTACAAATGAGAGCTTAGCTGGTTTTATTGACACCCTGATGTTTTACCTATTAAGGCATGTCAAATGTGAAAACACTGCTTAACAGTCTTCAGTCTGGTTTTTAGTACCTAATCCACTGGGAGCAGTGAAGTGGGCAGGCAGTAATCCTTGCCTACACTTCCTGTGCCAGAGCTGAATAGTGCAGTCTAAACAAGGAGTAACATGCTAATGAGGAGCTTAAACAGGCAAAGCACAGAAAATGGAAAAGTAACCTGAAATGACATGGAAGGGTTCTCAGTAAAAACTGAGCTTGCACAGAGTTGACTGTGTCAGAAAATTGATCTGTGCTTGGTTTCAAAAAAGCCACCTTGTCAGAGTGCTCCCATCTCCTGTACAGCAAAAGTAATTATCTATCTGAAACCCAAGAAGAAGAAACTACCTGAGCTCCCGTTACCTCATCATCTGCAATGGTCACAGATGCCAGGTCCAGGCACCATCAAACTTTCTCTGCTGTACCAACTGAAGGTACCTTACATTGGTGGCTTGGGCTCCTGATACCACAAAGCTCTTCTGAGGGGGTTTGGACACAATCACGGGTTCTTCTGGTTTTCTGGTTCCAAGCTGAAAAGGAGAAGAGTCAAAGTCATATTCACAAATAATGTCAAAACCAGAATATGAAGGCTAACGCTTGGTGGTTTGTTATTTGGATTTTTTTCTTGCTTGTTTGCATAAATATTAAAGTATTTTTATAATATATGGATGCAAAATTTAAAATACTAATTAAAATTAGAGCTGCCATCACTGCTTAACTTTATTCTGCTTTAAAAGACCTATATTTTATATATATATGGTTTATGAAGGTACTTTTTCACTGAATTCCTGCTATAGAGTATAGCAGTTACTGTTGCACAGTATTTTTTTCCCGAGGAATAGCTGACAAATTATGCTGTGTTTATTTTCACGCCAGAAGATTTTCATCCTGTTAAAAATTCTGGTGAATTTACCTCACCATTTGCTAAGAACCTAGGACTGCTTTTGAGCTGTGGTTCATCAGGACAGAGGTGAATTATAAAAGAACACACCACTAAAGTCCAATTCTCCTGTCTTCAGTTACCAGGAATAAGTTTACAGCCTCGTGTTGTCCTGGGAAAGCAACCGTACGGCCTCCACTGCCCCACCATCTAAAGCCATGTTCCGATGAGTTGTGTTGCCGCAGTGGAGTGGCCACAGAAAAATCTTTCACCCATCCAGAAGAGAGGGAGCGCCGCTTCCTGCCTTGGAACAAACTGAACAAAAGGCAGATTTAAGAGCAATTTAAAAGTCTTCTGCCCTGTTCCATTTCCTGCAGTCAGTTGCTTTTGCAAAGAGCTTTTTAGATACCAGGCCTGTATTTTGCAATTCTGGATTTTCCTCCCACACGGCTGTCTGCAAAGAGTCATGCTGAAAGATTATCCTGGAAAATGTATAAACAATTCTTCTCTTTAACCTAGCTCCTCTATTTGTGCACATCTAAGCTCCTGACCTGTGGTCAGTGGCTGTTGTTTAATTCCCCACTGTTCTTCTCACCTTCTATTAAGGGAATTAGTTGGCTCAATGTAGCCAGCTGTGGGTTTTTGTGGGGGTAAAGGGGCATAAAAATTGTCTCAACTGCATCAGTGCACTTTTCCAGTGAAAGAAATTGTAAGAAAAGGAAGGTTGTCAACTATGGGGGAGCAGAAAGAATAACAATAGATTTGGTCATGGAGCTCTGTGACGACTGTTACTGCAATGACGGGCAAAAATTCTCAACTACAGAGGGAGAACAATAAAATTGAAGGTCCAGTCCTGAACAGAGTCATAGAAAGTGGTAGGTTTCCAAACAGAAGAAAAGATACCTCAAGTTTGGGATTTTTTTGATGCTGTTACTTAATTTTGAAGCATCTTAAAAGGTAATTCCTCTTTCAGCTGATTGCACGTTTTCACAGTGCCCTATGGATAATTCCAGTGCAATAACCACTGCAGTTATTCCTGCTCAGATCACTTACTGGCCATATCAAAATCCTCAAAATAAACTTCAGCTTTGTGAAATGTCAAGGCTCCGGGCTCTCACTCAGGTTTGAAAACAAGTGCTGAAGTCTAAACACAGCTCTTCCGGCGTAGCCATCTTTATAACGTTTGTTTGACTAATGCAGATGGGGCCAAAACTGCTTTGATGGAGGTCATATCATCTAGACCACCATCATTTCATGGTGGATTTAGTGTAGTTTTAATTCTATGCTTTTGTACATAGGAATTCTGCTTCATTCCATGTGCTAGTAGGTGACATTCCTGTAGATGTTTTCCACATCTGTTTTCAACTTGCCCTCCACTCTTCACCTTGTTGCTCTGCAGGCCTGATCAGTTCTGGATTTGGTGGCAAGAAAGAATTTGAGGATTTAGGATGATCCCAACTCTGCATGGCGGGCACTGTATGAGCAGGGCTTGCCAGATGGTCTCAGATCAGAAAACTCCTGTGAGAAACTCCAGTGATGTCATATTTTCCAAGGCACCATCATAAACCTTAATTTAAAAAAAAAATAATTATTTGAGTGACTCAGAAATCTGTCACTTTCTGAAGCACAAGCTTTGCTGTATGATAGGAACATCTGTAGTGGGAGAAAGGATGGACTTTGACTTTAGGAGTTCTCCTAATTCAAGTGAAGGTAGATTTAAGGAACTGAAAGAATCCATAAATACCAAGTTCTGATTGGAGCTCAAAGGCCCAGGACAACCGAAGACCATGGATATAAAAGGTAGGATTGAAACAGAGTCTGTTACCTAGATAAAAGGACACGTATTGGGAAAAGGCAAAAAAAAATCTTTATTATCCTGTGCCAGATAAGAAATAGAACATTTATACTTGTATACCACTACCCCTCTTAAAACATAAAATATTTCTGGTGGTGAGTACTTCGGGTATATAATCACTCGGATCAGAATTGAGGAATTTACATGCTCATTTACAGGTGAAAAGATCTTTGTCTCTCTGACTCCCTGTCAGATTTCCCATGTAATTCCAGGCACAAGATTTAATCCAATTTCACATTAACTGTGGATATGCAAGCAGTGAAAACTGCACTTTGAAATACTTCTAAAGTGCTCAGCCATTGGCCAGTGTGACCAATTCTGACCTGCATTTCAGAAGCACACACAGAGGAAGGAGGTGGGCAGGCAGCTGCTCCCTTAGGAGAGTGCTCCAAAGTAGCACATGATTGTGCCTGACTTCCACAGTGTGTTAGGGCAGCTGCACAGGCACTGATTTTTAGTTTCTAAATGGTTTCAAAGTCTTAACCTCACATAACAGAGCCTCTTTAGCGTACAAACCTACGCACACAGGCTCTCTCAAGCTGCAGTACAGATCTGCAGCTGCTGATTTGTTAACACCAAACCTTAACCAAGACAGGACTGCTGGAGATGTACATCTTGCCTGGTTCATAGCCCTGCAGGAAAGGGCAACATCAGGTGCTGGACTATTTTCTAACATGGCCATTACACATGTTACAAACGTCACAACAACACATACAAATTTTGTCATGTACAGCCACAGTGCTTGTTAACGAAAAGCCATTTTTCACAGGTAACAAGGATCAAAGAGACCTTGAAGTAGTACTTTTTAGGTTTTTTTCTTTCTATTTTTCCCCCTGAATTTGCAGGTAGTTGGTGACCAGAAAGGTTAATGAAGAGGTAGGTTCACCATACCTTTCAGCCCTTCAGAGAGCCTTCAGTTCACATCTACCAGTGTTCATCAGCTTCTCCAGCTGCTGGTTCTTCTTTGATAATGAATCCATTCCAAATACAAGATTTTAGACGTTTCCAGATGGTTTTTTTAGCATGGTGACCCATGGCAGCACCAACAGTTTCTCAACCAGATCTGACCACTTCTTTCAATTTCCATCATCATCTGAGCCCCACCATATGATGTCACTGCAGAAGGTAAAGGATATCTTCACGTTATGGTATGTAAGGGAATACAGAAGCAAGAGAGAGTAAGGAAAATTTTTATTTTTTTTTTAAAGTGACATGTAAAAGCTTGCAAATAACTTTCCTAATATGGAAAGAGTGAAAAAAAAAATGGCATAAGTATAATTATGTGGGGGAAGAGTAGGAAACATTCTGGGAAAATAAAACTTACCTGTTCTTCTGCAGAATGTATTTGGTAGCATATAAAATAAGCAAAATTTTTCTTAGAAAAGACAAGAATTTGGGATCAGCAGCGTTACTGGATGTTTCAAGGCATCTGAACACATCCCTGCAGAGAGATAAGGATGAAGGAAATTTATTTACATGAGTAAATGTATTTACATGAGAACATGTAAATACATTGCAAAAACAACTCTGGAAGGAGAAGGAAAGGGCTTCTAAATTTGTAATGCAAAAACTGATCACAAAAATGGCAACAGCTTGGTTCTGTTCTTGGCAGATGCCAAATTACAAAATTTCTAGTACTTCCCTGAGTGTGAAACCATGTTAGACTTTTACATGTTTATGCTCTCTTGGAATACCTCCGTGTTTATAAATGAACCTTGCACCGATTGATGCAGGAAAGGCAGAATGTGTCCTTTAAGGCAAAGGTTCTCAGGTGTTACAGCCCTTGAGGTTCATCTCATTCGAACAACCTGTCTCAAACTAGATAGGACAAATCCAAATTAATCAAGTAAGTTTTGCTAACTCATTAGTAAGTTTTGCTAAATCTGAAGGAGCCAGGGGAAAGCTCTGAACTGCTTGCTCTCATGCACTCTGCACACTCGTCCAAACCACTTGGATCAACTGGGACAAGAGATGAGTAGTAGCACTGGTGTTTACTGCGTGACCTTTAACAGCTGCCATAAAATGGTTCATCCTCCTCCCTTAGGGCTAATGCAGACATTTGGTTTGGCCAGTGGAGCTGGCAGGCTGCTCACAGGACTATCCAGAGACTCAGCAATGCTTCTGGAATGGAGTTTGGCTTTGCTCATCACTGGGGCAATACAGCAGCCTGCCACAAAAGAACAGAGAGAAGAGGGGTTAAAATATTACACCACACCTTTGTGGAGGCCAGTTGTCCCTGTGCACTCAGGTCAGAGATGTGCTTGTATTAGCTTAACAGAAGGCAGGTGGCTCTGCTATGTTGGTAAAGAAGATGAGCAAAGGCAATAAAATAGCAGATGGGTTAAGCCATGCAGACCAAAAAGAACAGACTGAAAATAGACACCAGGGGGTCAGCAGCTTCATCCTGCACCAAACCTTTCTACAGAAGAGAGAAAAAGTGGTTGTTGAAGAGATCTCTGATGTGACAGCACAGAATTTTGTTTCCAAAGAGCTTCTCTTGTTTTTCATAGGAGCACCTGTATTCACATGATTACAGAGGTAAGGGATCATGAATCATCTGTAGGAGGACGTGGATGTTAGGCAGAAGTTGAAGAGGCAACACACATTGATCCTGGGTTTATGTGAATTAGGGTAAATCATGCAGAAAGACCTTCTTTAAATGCTAATGACTGCTAAAAAAAGGATCACATCCTCATCAGACAGTGGGAGAACCAGCACTAGACTCCAGCTTTAATAGCAGTTTGGTCCCAATATTCACAGTAAACACACACTGCCTGTGTGACTGTCCCTGACTCTGCTGGGAAGGGTCTCTGCAATTTTTAGAGTAGGCTATAATATGTCAAGTGAGAAAAATAAAGTCAAATCATTAGGAGAAAAGTCTGCTTATGAATTAGACTGCGATTTGATAATCTTTATTCTAAGGGCGAGGCACCAAGAATGAAGCAAAACAAATCAGCAGCAAAATGTGAAAGCGTTCTCATGTCGGCAGACTCCCAGATCAAGATTTCTTTTTCTTCCCTCACTCAGGGAAAAGTCCAAGGCTCAATTTTTCAAAACTCAGAGTTTTGTCTTTTAGTGTTCCAAACTGCCTTTACCCAACAAAGTTTTTAAACAATATAATCTTAATTTTTTTTTCAGTGAAAAATCTCTGTGATTCAAACTGATTACTTCAGAAGAGTCACTTTAAATGGGAGCAAAACCAATCTTGCAACAACCTTATTTCCCTCAGTGGTTCTCAATCACAGGGCTCATCAGTATCCATGCCAATGTTGCCTACTTGACATTTTTGACAAAAGGATGTTATAAAATGTCCTGTCACCTCTTGAGATAAATTGCTACAGCAATTGCTAATGCCATGCACAGAGAACAGTAAAGCAACGAGGCACGACACCTCTGGAAGTAACATGAATAAAGGTGGGGAGAGGACACAGCTTGAGTGAGGAGACCAAACACCAGTGGTTCCTGTAGAGCCCAGGATGGGGCAACTAGAAGCTGACAAACATTTCTACACAAGGTCAACTCTGCCAGAGAAGTATCCTAGCAAAGTGATGTGGAATTACAGTACAATTTCAGTCTTAAGGCATTTTACATACCAGTTTTTGATGTGATTCCTCTTATACCATAGCAGAGTAGAATTTTAAATATTTCTGCTATGGATACAGATTCTCAGTTAATGTCTCATCGTGGCAAATATGTCAAAATAGTGCAAAAAAGCTAAATGCCTCACAGCCTCCAGTGCCTGGGCAGTTCAAGTCTGGCATCACTCTGTCCCTTTCCATGCCAGGTCTCCAGCAAGGCTACGCAAAGCTCCAATTCCTCTGGAATATTATCAACCAGTTCTCTTGGTATATTTACAAAATGAGAGGAAAATGGTTCAGCAAAAGATACAAAGTCTTTGAGTGACATGATGAACTCTGAGAGGGTTTGCAAGTAACCTAATATAGACAACGGGCTACATATGTCAGTACCTCTTTAGGTAATATCACCATAGATGCAAAGAACTAGAGGCAGCCATATGATCTGGTGATTCAGCTCACAAAGCTACTCTGATAAATGTTCTATAACATTAAACTAAAAATCACAAAAAAGCATTTTATCCCCTTGTAATTCTTTGCAGCAAGAATATTTTTGAGTCTATGTGCAATATACGTTCAAAATAATGGCTACATCAAGGAGCTGTAGTAACTGTCATCTCCAAGTGAGCAACAGAGGCGTATTAAACTGTCCCGACTACTGGTTTCTGCATTTACATTTTGAAGGATGGTTCCTTTCCTGTGACTAATATATTGAAAGTTGTCTAAACAATGCAAGTAGCTTACGGAGTTTTCCCACACCATATAACTTCTTTTGAGTTGCTTCCAGCTTCAACAGAGCCTGATTTCAGAATGAAGCTTTCCAGGTTCAGCCTCAGTTCAGCCTCAGCTACCTTCAAACTCAGAGTGGAGAGTCCAAAAAGAGACCGATGGCAGAAGAGTTGCTGTAAACTTAAACAAGGATTCGGGTCTGGTTTGTTTTGTTCCAAGTAAATAAACTTTGCAGGAAAGCACGTCTAGTAAAACCAGGGCTGCATAACTGACTGTGTAGAAAGCGGTCTCTGAGGAGAAGTGAAAAAACTACTGTAAACAAATAAGTGAACAAAAAGATGTGAACACATGGTGGCTGCAAAGATGTGTGTGTATAGAAACATTTATATTATTTCTGCATGTGTTAATGGAAAGATTACTACTAAAATGTACCCAAGTCTCACATCCAGCATTTTTACCGTGTTAAAAATTTGGAGAGGGTTCAAAAAGATCACGAAGTATCCAAGGCCAAAAATAGGTCTAATGAAAAGACTTCAGCCTAGCTCGCTTATCCAAGAGGAGGCTGGGAACTTCATCTTGAGCTGGAAGTGTTTACATAACAGAAGTTTTAAAAGAGAACATTAGTTGTCCTTCTAAGAGAAAAAAAAAATATCTCTCATCACAACACACTGTGCTTAGTAATGCTCTTTTTATCCCATGGAAAGAGAACTTCCTTCACTGAGAAAGACCCTTGGTGAAATTCCATTCTGTTAAATACATGATATGGGTCATAAGCCTACTGATTTTAACAGGAGTTTTCATGGATCGTCATGGATAGCCTTGAGGACACACAAGACAGGGGGCCATAGGAGTTATCTCCACAGGTATTCCAGCAGAAGGGGTGATTAAATCTTGTGGACTGACAAGGAAATGCTCTAGTTTAGTCTCACGGCTCCCGAGCCAGTTGTGTTCTTTCATTCTTTTCAGAAAGTATTTGCCCATCACACCTCTGGCACCCTGTGCCTACAGGCTGGCTGTCTTCTGCTGCTTTGCTGTGGTATTAACCAAGTGCTATCTCACTATTTCAAGAGTGGTACAAAGGCAGGTTTGCCTCTTGATACCCCCAGGACTGCAAGTACCTAACATGGGTGCTTGTTCTGTGCTATTCCTGGCAATCTTTCTTCAAACTGGGCATTTACTGGAGGTTTCCAACCCCACAAGCTCCAGAAAATATGAAAAATGCCGGAAGTTGTGCTGCACGGGTGCAGAAACTGTTAACATGCTTGGAAGAGTCTTCTCCTACTTAGGGCTGTAGTTTGAAAGAGCATTACAGTTCAGGGTGGGGCAACAACAAAATAGACTGCAGGCTATCTGACCTTGTTGTGAAGACTGGCAATGATTGTGTCCAGCTCCAGACACCACAAGGGTAGTGAGCACAGCATTGGCTTCAATGCAGCCTCCCTATCAGCTCATCTTTTTTTTTCCTCTTCAAAGTTGCTATGTTCTACAACACAATACTGAGCTTTGGTTACTCACGATACTCAGCTGAACAATAGCAGCCATTACAGTACATTTTTTATCACAACCCTAGCAAAATTGGTTTGTGATGTCTCAGGATAAACCTGTGTGCGTCTTACGCACTCAATTTAACTGTTGTTGATCACATAGATTAGAGAACTAGCACTGATAACTCCCCAAATGCTCAAAATGTATAGCAAAGAAAAAAAATGAACGACACGTAGTGAATGTTTTTTGCCAGGGTCCTTCCAGCCACACAGGAGATCAGGAGGCATCCTCACAGAGAGCAAGTGCAAACAGCTTCCGTGTGGTACCACCTCACCCCTTCACATTTTAGCTCCCTTGAAGCAGGAATCCAAGAGAAGCCTGCAAAATTATCACACATAATGTGTAGTTAGATGAACAATTGCTTCATTGAGCTAACGCCTGTTTATCTTCTAGAACCTGAATAAATTGGCAATGCTGACTGCCGGATGCGAGGAGCATGACACCCTGGGAGAACATCTGCCGTCCCAACTGTGACCTGGAAGGGAACGTGACCATGAGTATTTGGGTTCAGTGTGAGAAAAACACTGTCTGTCTGTTGTACACTTTAGGGGACTAGTGGAGTTCTGTGTCATCTCTTTATGCAGCCTTATGCATAAAACCAGATGCTGCTGGGCCCTGGCCATGTTGCTTTAGCAACTGACTGGTTCTTACTGCCTCTTGTCCCAGGGGATGGAATTTGTTACAACTGTGGGCACCTGTACTTGTCAACAGGTGAGCTGGAGATGAAGTGAATATCAGTAAAACCTTTCAAGCCTGGCTTCTCCAGGTTAACAAACCAGGAAAGTCTCATAAAACTTGGCTCCCTTGGGACTTAGAGCCTTGTGTCTGGGGAAGGCAAGGAATGGCTGGAGACACAAACACAAGGGCGGAGGAGAGAAAACCACTTCAAATATTTTCCCAAATTAAGGTGAGCTGAGAAAATCTCTTAGTGATTATCTGAAAGCTCACCATGCTTTCAAGTACTGTGCATGGAATTACCTAACCCTAAATTTATATTTGCATAAATGAATTGGGAGGGATAATCCCAGAGGGTTACCCATTTGACAAAAGCCATTGAATCCAATTCACCCGTTGTGCAACCAGCTTCACTGTAAGAAGCTCAGGTGGTTTGGCAAAAGGAAAGAGAAGCTGAATATGCCTATGGGTTTGTAAAACCCACAAACAATGGTATAAAACACTACTTGGTGGTGTCTGATAAATCGATAACATCCAGTAAAGAAGCCTTCCCTACTAATATACATACCCTGGGTTGCTTCTTAGCTATAAATATAGGAAATTCATAGAATCATTGAATTGTTTAGTTTGGAAAACACCCTTAAAATCATTGAGTCCAATGTGGGAGAGACAAAATATGTATAAAACTTCAGATAGTACTTTAGAGCCCTGGGAGCTGCACTGAAGCGTTGATGAAAATGGTATGCTAAGTATGTATTACTATATAAAGATGTTTATGTTCTGAAGCCTTTTTGTTTTCTTAACCTTTGAAGTTAAACAGTTCGGGTGGCAAAAACTCGGTTGCCACAAGCCAGTGGCTGATGGGGAGGTGTGAAATGTGTTTGGAGAATGACTCAAGCTAAAAAGTGGACCAACAAAAACTACATTCTAGGTTAAGAAAAACACTGGTCAGTCACAATGAGGTGCTATTTTAAAGAGCATTCAGTGATTTAAAACCATATAAAAAATAAATTTTGAGAAGTATGTTCTGGTATCTAAATTGCTAATGTCTATTCAACGCTAATTTGAATACAACAGCCTTTCCCTGACAGGCATCTGAAGATCCACAAAAAAACAAGAGCAGGAGGGACTGACATGACCACCCCATAAAGATGTAGCCTGTCCTCCATACTCTCTCTTTACTGGTGCTTACTGTAAGTTAACCCTGTCACAAGCAACTACAATTCACTGCTTAAAAAATCAATATGCTAAATCTTGATTTTAACTTCTTCATGTGTTTCTAAAATAACATGCTTATAGCTGGAGGTAAATGAACGTATCAAAACTGAACTGTCAGATAAATATTGCAGTTCATCTAATGCCATTAAATTCTCTGATGGAATAATTTTCCAGAGCTCCAAAATGGAAGAAATTAATAACAGCTGAGGAGTCTACAGATTTCCTATTCTCTAAAGATCTGACAAGGAAAAGAACAGGATACAGGTCTTAATACTTCCCATCCATTCACAATCCCTGCCTTTTTCTGAATGCTTGACTTTCTCCTTCTGCTATTCCCATGAACTGAGCAGCCGGGATGAAAATATGGATATTATGTTGAGGTTCCCAGCAAGCAAAATGCAGCTTACAGCTATGACAACTATGTTTTTTCTTGCCTACTCCTTTCAAATCTCCTCCTTAGGTGGCTTGCTACTGGTACTTCAAAAAGAAAAAAAAAACCAAAACACCAAAACAAGACATTTAGCAGGAAACAGTGTATGTATAAGGCATTTTAGACATTTTTCCATTGTTTATGGTATCCATGGATGAGTTAAAAAATATAATTTCCTCCCCTAACAACCTTAATTTTTCTCTTTGATTTGATAATCCCTAAGTAGCAGTGTGAGTGTTTACACGGCATTTTGCAGCCTTCAAACTAGGGGGATAAATTCTCTTATTCAAAAATGTTATGGACACAGAAGGAAATGGGAATTCAGTTGCTTCCTGTGAATGAGGTCCCAACACTCTCACCTTATGGATCAGGATTAGTTCCTAGTCCCTGAAAAATTAAGGAATCTTCCAGTCCCATGATACCTACAGACAACAGAACAACCAGGGTGTGGTCTTGCACATTTATATTCTTCCCTGTTCCTCTTACAACTGCAAGATCATAAGACTTTACACTCCAAAGAAACTGTCACTTGCCCTCTTCTTCAGCTGAGGACTTGCTAGGCTACAGACACAGCACTGGCCCCAGCCTCTGGCCTCTGCAGACTGTACCCTCTTCCCACAAGTCCCAGCCTTCTGGGCCTTTGGAGAACCTTTTGTTGACTCAAAAGAAAGTAATATTGAGTCATCAATGGGTGTTATCCCACTGAGATGGTCCATCCTCTAGCTGCCTACTACTCAAATGGAGGCAAAGACATTCTGAGGAAGTTAAGTCTCAACAGATGTGACAGACCACAGAGGATGAGAAGTTTGATTTGCCCAAGAGCACTTAGTGGGCATAGTGATGTCTAATGGATGGGTATTAGATGCCTGTATAGTCAGGAAGGAGTGAGGATAGAGTGTTTAGCTCCTCTGCTAAAACAAAATTAATATTCCTTATTTTACTGTAAAGAAAGAACACTGGTGTTATTGTCAAACATGTAGTATTTTCAACCTTGACTTATCCACTGTTTGTAATTTTGCAAAGCTAACTCTTTTTTTTTTTTTCTCTGATGAAATGTCTTGTGCTCCCTGTCTCCTTATCCTTACGGCTGCAGAGTTTTTATGTTCATTTTTGGTGAAAAGCCATTTGGATCAAACAAAACTGTTTGTGGGTTCCACAAAGTGTGATTTATATCAAAGCCACTGTGTGTATTTCATGGTGACATGCTGCTCTTTCTGAACGGTGGATCAAGGGATTGATGTTTGATGCAGGAATGGTTTTGATGTCAAAAACATGCTTTTAGCATTCTTGCAAACATCTACCTAAAGATGGACGAGTTACAAACCTCTGAAAGTTGTAATTCATCTATGCTCTGTAGCTTTGCAGAGGATTTTTAGAGCTTAATAACTAAGTTTTCAGATTCTGTTAATTCCAAGTAACATTTTTTTTTCTTCTTGGCAATGGATTTTGTCTGAATTGGTTCTTTTGCCTAATTAGTCTTTGGTGGCAGGGGGCATCTGAGCGCAAAGAATGTCTCTTCTGTCCTCTGAACTGGACATCATCTAACCATCATCAGAGGCATGGGCAATGCAGAGGAGAACACAGTGAGCTGAAGGGTACCAAGACTAGAGATGAGGCATGCTGATGGATGGCCAAGAACAGGTGTGGGTATGTAGCTCTGCAGGTCAGACTCCTTGTAGCTCCTCACCATTCACCGTATGCTCCAAGTCATGTGATAGGGAAGCAGCTCTGCCTCAACTCAGTTCCATGTGGAAACAGAGGCAAATTGCTGAGGAGCTTTATGGAGAGGAATAAGCAGTTGGGGGTGATCAGTGAGTTTTCAGATGCTGAAACTGCATGCTAGTGTTGCCATCCTCCAGCTGGGCACCCAGGTTTAACACTTCTGGACTAACAACAAATCAAATTTCAGCTTACTTGTCAAGACAAACTTTTTATTTATCAGGAGAAACATGAGCTCTGCTCAGCCAAAATCCTTCATCTAGCCTTCTCAATCAGCCATCAAACAGAGAACCATAGGGGGGGGTTGGAAGGGACCTTTCAAGGTCCTCTGGTCAAATGCCCCCACAGTGAGCAGGAACATCTGCAACTAGAGCAGGTGGCTCAGAGCCCTGGCCAACCTTACCCAGAATGCTTCCTTGAATGCCCCCTTCCTGAGATGGTTGATCTGAACTTGGATGATTGAGAATCATGTATTCCTGTGTTGAGGTTTCCTTCTTGAATCAGTTCAAGTGGATTCAAGTCCACTAGGACTATTGTCCATATTTTTTTAAATAACCCTCTTCACTGCTTGGTAAGATTTGTTAGCTAATAAGCCAGTATCCCTTTCGATTGCTTTCCACAGATTTTCTCCAACTAACCTATCTAGTTTGGGTTGTTATGGCTAGAAACAGCTAAAATTTGGCTAGAGATCTATAGCAATCAAACCGCAGAGCAGAAGGAAATCGTTCATTCCCTCTTTTATGTATGACCATACACAACGCTACCTACACTACATCTCCATTTACACAGTGAGTTTTCTGCAAGTCCTAAAGCATGAGTCCAATGGCTGAGCAAGACCTTAGGCTACCAGCGTGCAGTGTACAAAGCATTACAGGTTTTTACGGGGAAAAGAAGGATCTAGAATAAGATTTTCTTAGAGATTGTGCTTTTTTGGTCTGTTTTTGAAAACTTCATAAAAACTACACTTAGAAAAGCGAGCTCTTACAACGAGGGAGATGCTTGAATTCAGGTTGCTCTCAGTAGCCACCTTGTGTGAAGAAAAGGGGTTTTACAAATGATAAAACAACAACACAGTTTATTATTAATGAAATAATGGTCATGACAAGACTGAAAGAGGTCGTGACCATCAGTGATAGCTGAAAACTAACTGAGAAGAAAATTTCATCCCTGTTGGCACTGGGCAGAAGTTATCCAACTTTCTGCTGAAAACAGAATGGGAATTCTGATGGAAGGTCAGAAAGGGTATTTGTTAAATAACTTCACTGTGGTGACATGGGCCAACACCCTTCATGGTGGGATATCTATGGCCACCCCCAACACATGCTCTGGGTTGGGATTTTATCAGGCTTGGGAGATAGTTCTACTGGGAATGTTTTACAGTTAGTGTAAACAGCCCCAGCTCACAGGATTTGCATAGCTATGCAAGTCAGTGAAGAGCAGGGCTCAGACATTATCCAAATGGATCTGGGTAAACAAGTCCTGCTCTTTACAGAGAGAACTCCATCAGTGTCTCAGAAACCTAAATATTGCTGGAATTTTTTGGTGGCAGAGCATTCCTCAGTGGACCCTGTAGTGCAAGGATGAGGGCGGCAGTGAGCCCGAGACTATTGTTGGTGAATTTAGTGTCTATACCATAGATGCGATACCACACAGAAATAAATTTCACCAATTCCTCTGGCACATTTTCACCCGCGAAGTGCACTGTGGGTATGCTGATAGAGAATGGGAGTGCTGGAAGGGAAGGAGTGCTGAGGAATGTCTCATCTCCAAGAAGCCCACTGGATGTTTGAAGGCAAATAGACCCATCCATGCGTGTCCCGTTCCCAGTGCCCTCACCAGTGGGCTTTACAAAGACCAATGTGTTTGAATCCACAGTAGGAAGATGAAAAGCTGTGCAGCCCTTTCATGTTTTATTTTTGGTTTAGCATATTTCTTCCCAACATTACAGTATTAAGGACAGAAAATGAAAACACATCCCAGACACTCTTCAGAAAAGAGATAAAATAATGATCTTTTGTCCTGCATTTCTCCTGGGTCTGCAGAAACTTGTAAAAAACAGATTACCTCTCATGAACAGGTTCAGGGACACTTTTTTAATCACCTCCCCATAGCTGCTGTACAGGATTATTTAGTGGAATCTGCAACAGAGTGACTAAGAAAGTCAAACTTTAAACCATTTTATGAAACACCTTCTGCTTTCATGGCTAGTAAGTCTCTTTTTCAGTTCTATTTACAAGACCACAGTAATCTTCTGCTTCCATAAAATCACGATAGATATGAGTATTTAGTAACTAGTACAATTTTCTGATGTATTCTGTGATCTTACTGATAGTGGATATCTCAGACATTTACCAAACTAGTTTGCGTTCTCTGCACACCTACCCTTGATTGCAGGAGAACTTCTCCAAATGGGATGGCTTTGAACCATATTTTAATACAGAAGCAGATTTCTTATGCTTTTCTAACATTAGTCCTACGCTGCATTTGCTGCACTGCATATAGAAGGAGATCATTCCATGCTTAACCTTGCTCCCCCATCTGCAGTTTCTGCCATCCCTGTTGAAATAAAATGAGGGATGCTTTAATTCTTCACAGCTTTTCTCTCTGGTTTTAGACATGCTTGTAGGACACTGCCTGGAGAAGTCAAGCTTTGTCATCACCATTGTTGATGCTGAGACTGAAGCAGCTCCCAGCTGGTAAGAACAGAACTGAAATCCCACCTTGCACAGCACAGGAGCTCTCTGATTATTTCACTTCAGGCACTAGCATTCATTTAAGTGGAAATATTTAATCCAACTTGGTAAAATAAATCTTTCAAACAAGACAGAAAACCAAGTAAGTCTAAAGCTTGGCTTTTATCTTCACAAAAAGAAACAGTTTAGCACAGGTTTTTTTTCTTTTCTGAGTTCCCAAATACACTTACTGCTGACTGCAGTGTGGTTTCTTTTCACATCCACCTGTAAAACCATCTGATTTTTGTCACCCAGCCTTTCTGACTTTTGACTCTTTGGTGAAACTGCTGACTCGCTGCTTTCTTGTAAGTGTTTTTGGTTATTTGGTGGCCAGGGAGTGGATGTCTGCTGCAATTACTGTTATTATGATTGCATCCACTAAGAAAAGCGGTGGGGCTGGAGGGAAGCCCCTGTCAGGGCAGGAAACTGTTAGACACTGCTTCTTACATGGCTCAAACCAGCCAGATTGTGACAAGCGACATTCCATAAGTCACTTTGAGTAGCTTCTCTGGTGGCTGGTAACTCTGTAGGGCTAAGGCTTTCCTGTCCTTCATTTTTTAGTGTAAACTCGTATATATGTACTGATAAGTTTGGGTGTCCAGCAGTTTTCATGTGGGGAATCCTCAGGCTGTTTACTTTTATTAGCACATGTGGGCTGTTTTTCTCCCTGGGGGTTACATTTATCAACCTCTTCTAATAACTGATACCCAGTGAGCAACCGAGCTCTGCTACCAGTCTGAAAATTGTGAGCAGTCTTCCTGCACATATCCACTCAAATTTTATCCGTGAACAAATGCTGATGCTAAATCAGTATGGGAAGACCGAAAATTAAAGTGCTTCCTGCCTCATGATGCTTACAAAAAACATTCCGGCTCTCCTAAGCCCCAAATGTGCCAAATATGTTAGTGCATAAGCTTGTTAGTGCTTGGTTTGGGCTGCTGGAGGACTATGTTCTTCCTTTCTTATTCCAAATTGCTTGTGGGCACACACCACATTGTTGCAATTCTTATCTTTTTTTTTTTTTTCCTCTCAAAAGCAAAGAAAATACTGCTTTTCTTTTCCCTCTAAAAGAGGGCTATTCAAAGAGTGAGACTGGCAGCCTCAGGAGTTCAGGCCTCCTGAAAGCTGACAGAATTTCCTGTGAGAGCTGCTTTTATAAAGGCTGTTTCCTCAAAGGTTTTTATGTTGCTTTTCCTTTTTTGCATTTCTTCTCTTTGATCATGCTCTCTCCCCACTTGTTCTCATTCATTTAACCCAATCTACGTACTTCAAAAAATTATTGAAGTAGTAACATGCCGATTCTTAGAGCTAACTTTATATATCTGCAAGTTCTTCCCTGACCACCTCTTTATTAAATAGAAAGTAAATTTTCTTGAGACTTGATAGCACAGTGATTAGCACAGTTGGGTCAGTGAGTCCTTGAATACTTGCACCTGCTTTTGAAGCAGCAGCCATGTCATTTTTTACACCATCGTTCCATGATGCCCATGCTCTCTAAGCCCAGCACAGTCACAAACCTTGTCCACAAATACTACTTTTATTTTATCAGTGGTTAACTGAGCATTTTCTCATTGTGCCCATCCTATCACACAGTCCTTCCTTCCTTCCTTTCAGGCCACTCCTGCCACGCAGGATGACTCACTCTGCTTCATGGGAGTTTCCAGTCATAAGAATTTATGGACCAAGGTATTTTTACTATTCTTCACCCTTGATAAGCATTGCAAAGTTAAAGCTCTAAGCTACCTGTGTTCTGTGCTTTTCAGACAGGGTTATTTTGTATCGGGATGCTTTTTTTCTGTACTGAAAAGGAAATGAGTTTGTGGGGAACATGCTGCAGTGCTTTGATAGATTATTTCATCAGGAAAGGTGTTAAAAAGAAAGCAAAGGTCATGTATTTTAGAGGGATATGAGATTTAATTCTGGGTTTAGTTAGATGAATGCAGGTTTACCAAATGAAATATGACTGCATCACTCAAGCTGAGTCCTTTAAATATATATGTCAAAGATGAAATGGCAGTTACGAGTATTAAGTGGATTTGATGGCAAATACCAGCAGATATCTCTTTCTCTGTATTTCTTAGAATCACTAACCTGGAAATGACAGAAGGGCTCCACATAAACTGTTGAAGGTGGACCTACATACACACTTTAAAATGCTGGAAAATGATTAGTTAAAAAACTCAAGCAAATAATTTAAGTACTATGCCTGGTATCTTTAAGATATTTTGCATTAAGCTGATTTTTTCCACTATTCATGGGAATCTCCCACACGTGGACAGACGATCCCATCACTCCACTGGGTGGGATTTCTAGCAGTACTCTAATCCTGCTCAGAGTCCTTGCCCTCCTTCTCACCTCTATCCTAAGCTCCATGTGGCTTTGTTCTCTCTTGCTCCTTTTTGCCTGTCCTTCCGTGTCCTCTCTCAACAGCAGGCATCAGCTAGGCTGTCACTGAAGTGGAGAAGCATGCTGCTTCCAGAGTTTCTGCCTTGATGGCATTAGCTCAGCATCGCTTTCACAGCAGCCAGCTTGTTTTCTGAAACTGAGGAAAAGGGGGGGAAGCAGCGGAACTCAAACTTTCCACTGGAGATGTGTTATTCCAGCCTGAACAATAGCAATGTGGAGATGGCTGTAATGCACCCGTGTTCTTTCTGCTGGTGTCAGGGTTGTCCAGGGGACTCTCGGCACTGATCACAGCCAGGTTAATACTCTATTGGGGAGGCAAAAAGAGGAATCACTGCACCAGTCTGCACCACCAAATATCATAATAAAATTTAACAACAGCGGGAAAATTTCCAGGCTTGCTTACAAGTATGTGCTGTGCAGACCTTGTGTATAGTTTTGACTTAGGCCCTTAATGCGAGAAGCCAAGGGTCAGCTTCTATAGGATACGTGTGTTTAAAACATGAAAGTGCATCTTTTTCCAAGAACAGACTGTACTTTTTCCACTCTTTTGGCCAGAGGGTGCATTTTAGGCTTTCTCAAAGTGTAACCGAGTTTACAAAGCTTTCCCTCGTCTCTCCTATCAATTTCTATCTCCACCAGTAGTTTCCTGTTTCCTGAGCAGGCTTCTGGAGGTACTTTCTCCTGTAAAAGCAGTTTTGGCTCTGCACGATTCCTGCATTTTACACCACTGATGTTTACACGGTTACTCAACCTGGAAAGGCACAGGGCAATCTTATGGCAATAGCTAAAACTTGTAACACAGTCTTTGGCCATGTCCGACAGAGCCAGTGCCTCTAAAGCAGTGCAGAGATCTGGATTTAGATATGGAAATAGCTGGAAGTTCCTTAAAAATTAAAGTAGCTGATGTGGCCACACAGGGCCACTCAAACACGCTCTTAGGCCCCCCTCAGAGCCGCTCAGGCCCACACCCCTGGAAAGCACAATAACAACTGGCTTCAGAACAGTCTGCCTGCCAAAGCACAATTCGTTTTCTCCCATTTTTTTTAGAAACGTCATTATCCCTCTCCCCGAAAAGCCTCTAACAGGAAGAAACGGGTGGCTTCCGTTGGGTTCTGATGGTGCA